>JAGVVM010012009.1:0-11737 GCA_019149425.1 Psidium friedrichsthalianum
GACCAGGGTGCCCTTGACCTAGCCTGATCTAGGTGAGGGCTTACAGTTTTCATTTATCCTCATCCCGATAAAATAAAAAAAGAAGAAGGATTCAAATATATTAATATTATCTAATATATATAGTATATATATAGTCTATAATTAAGACTCTCATGTCACCGCGCCTTTGCTTGGCCTGGACGCCGTCATGTAGGACATCTAAACGATCATGTTTGCGATTTGCAGACGAATTGCCGATAGCTCATGGGCAACAAATATAAAAAACTATAAGATTAAACTGGCGCACAATTGAAAGGTTTTATACTAATTTGCATCCAAAGTGATATAAAGAACAAATTTAAAGATACTGAACTATTCTAAGCGAATAAGAAATCCCGCAGAACTCGTCATGGTTTAGTTACAAATCCAAAATACTAATCCCGAGACAAGGCAGGGGTACGAACCTGGACGAAAATTGGGACATCATATTGGAAACCACCGTTCTTTCGAACTGACCGTCTTTACCTCCATGGACAGCCCTCGTATCTGGCCACATCCGCCGGATCGGACTTTCGAACATTCATTCACATATCTCATAAAGCATTCAAGATGCATAAAAACACAATCATCACTCAAAGAGAGGCTCGGGGGGTCATCCTGTTCCATTCATCGTCGCGATTGCCGGTTGATCTCATTTTCATTGAATGTTATTAATTACGATGCCACGCCGTGTTAGCGGGCGCTAAAGACAGCCACTTCCCTTAACCCTTAGCATTAAGTTCTAGCCAAACCGATATGTCTTTACCGCGTGTCCATTCCTGGGACTGTTTTCAGGTGATGCTGTTTTTCTTTCAAAGGCATCCACGCCTTTCTTTTCCATCTCAGGCTCCTTGAATCCTGGATACGATATTCTCTTGTTTTTAAATTCAATCCATCCTCCTCATCTGCTCAGAAAATTTTTTGTCCTGACTGTGACTCTTCTCCTTTTGAAGTCCTTACGGTAGCTTGGGTGTTCTGAAGTCAATCCCGGATCTAGTACTTGCAAACTGGCCTATCGACGGTTTATTGCTAGCCACAAAAAAATAAATATAATTGAATTTAAATTATTATATGGGTCCAATTTTTTAAGAATTTATCACCACACCAATGATACTCATAATAGATGGTTATTCTCACAGTCCACCCAAACCTATCATACCAAAGTCCTATGGAAATTTATGAAAATCAAACACGTGCCAAAGCTACGTTTGAAACACGGGCCCTGGGGTCCGCATGCTGCACATTCCAAATGCTATTGGAATAATAGTCGGACGAGGTACAAAGCCGCGGTATTGGGGGGAGCGGCAACCGCTGCGCAAATGTACTGATGGGGAGAGCAACTACAAGGGCCTCATGGTTGCTCTGCGATTCGTGTCCGAATTGGGTCATATCCGATTCCACAACATGCTTGATGCAATTGAACTATTCTTGAAGGCTTAAGTATCCAAATACACTAAAAAATTCAACAACGGATTGAGATATTTTTGGTTCAGAGATTGCTTTTGATCCATAATTTTCTTATGCAATAAATATTAACGGTTGTCAAAAATTAGTCATAACAAATAGAGTGATAGATTTGATTGATGCTTGAATATGAAATGCATGCATGAGGTTTACAACTACAAATTATCATTGTAACCTACATCATAAACCAATCTCACCAATAACATTTTGAACAATCCTTACAATTTCGTTCGGCAATAGTATCAAGGGGTGCTTTTGCTATTGTTAGTACTCGCATTTTGAGACTCATGTGTACGGAAGTTCGGAACTACGCAATTGTATCTTCATGCTAAAAATAAATCACGATAAGATGTAGAAGTTGGAGGGTCATCATCGATGTTCAAAGAAGATTGGATTTTGGTAATCTCTTTGTCATCCTCGCTTGTGTCTTTTACGAACGTGTCGATCATGACCGCCTTTCTTTTCTCGCCCTTCCCCTTGATAGTAGTTGAAGATGTGGTTCCATATGCAGCTTGAGCTTATAGTTGCTCGCCTCCCACCTCTCCATTTGGTTCGGGCCTTGAACTTCTCTCGCCTCTGCGATTCACACTAATCGTTCATGATGAACTCTATAGTGCAATTTCAGCACATGGAACTGATGAAGTTGCCTAAGCTGCCCATTGTCTACAGTCTTTGTTCTTAAACTGCTATTTTCTTCTCGGAAAATCCTATCCCTCTTGCGGGTACCAAATATCACCTACCACGTTGAACCGATGAAGTTTCCCAAGCTGCTCCCAATGTCCATGGTCTTTGTTCTTGAAACTGCTACTTTCGCTCGAAAAATACCTATCCCTCTCGCGGGTACCAAATAATTCACCTACCCATGGTCATAAATTTAGAAGGAAAAACCCCGACACTAACTTTATCCATTGCAGATGCCATTCTCTTGTTGTCCACCGTTCCAACGGCCACATAATACTAGTCATCTATTGCCTCCCCCCTCTTTCCTTATCTAAGGATACAGGAGATGACGATGATGGTGACGTGATGGTGACCATGGTAGTGGTGTTGTTGCCAATGTTGGTCCAAGCCGATAGGAGTAGTGGCCGCTCGATGGTGAGAAGTTAGGGTTTGTTGAGTGATAGGCTTCGAAAGGAAATAGCATTTGAAAGACATAGGCAACAAGATTCGTAAAAAGTATTGAGTCTTTTTGCTCAAGTATTTGTCCATAAATATAAATTCGATGTGGGTTTCACAATTAAAAAAAATTATCAAAAAAGTCCTAACCCTATTACAATTATGTCAATCAGTCTTAATGCAGTCCGAAACCTTTTTTTTTAGTCTAATGCGGTCCTAAACCTTTTTTTTTAGTCTAATGAAGTCCTAACATTTTATATTCATGCTAATTCAATCCATTTGATAGGACCGGCATGTCAACGCCGACATGAAATAAGGGGGAAATGGGAGGATTTTTAGAAGTCATGTTGGGGAAAAACCCGGGGAGGGGAAGGAAGGGGGAGAGGCGAGGGCCCCTTTTTAAATAATTTTTGAATTTCATGATTTTTATGATTTTTTTCTTTTTCTTTTTTTTAGTCATTTTTGTTTTCCAAACCCTTGGGCTAGCGAAGTCACAGACTAAAGAACAAAAAAACACCCTGGCCAGCCACAGGCGAGGGCCCCGATCTAGGCTACCATGGCTGTCGCGAGCTAAGTGCACGGTTCACAACCGCTCGCTGACGCCAGTGGTGTTTGGAAAACAAACCTGAAGAAAAGAAAAGAAAAAAGACACGTCAATGTTGCAATGCCACATCCGTATCGGCCACCAATGGACTGAATGGCACAAATGAATAAAGGTTTATGACAAATTAGTAAAAAAAAAAGTTTAAGACTGAATTGACACAATTGCAATAGGTTTAAAACTATTTGGTTAATTCTTCCCCATAAAATGCTCTATTCTTCTCGAAGATGCTATCCTCTCGCAAGTACCAAATCATTCACCAAACCATGGTCATAAATTCACAACGAGAACCCTCATACTAACTTCATCCATTGCAGATGCCATTGCTCTTGCAATTCGCCGTTTCAACGGCCACTCTAATACTAGTCCATCTACCGTCTGCCCCCTCTCTCTTATCTAATGATAGAGGAGATAATGTGATGGTGACGGTAATGGTGACCGTGGTGGTGGTGTTGTTGCCAATGTTGGTCCAGCCGATAGGAGTAATGGCCGCTTGATCGGGAGAATTTAGGGTTTGTTGAGTGATAGGCTTCGAAAGGAAATAACATTTGAAAGAATTAGGCAAAAAGATTCATAAAAAGGTAATTGAGTTTTTTTGCTCATAGTATTTTTCCCTTAAATGTAAATTCGATGTTGGGTTTCACAATTAAAAAAAATTACTAAAAAAGTTTTAAACCTATTACAATTATGTCAATTCAGTCTAATGTAGTCCTAAACCTTTTACATTTACGCTAATTCAATCCATTTGATAGGACGATGTTGACATGGCATGTCAGCGTCGACGTGACAATTTTTTAAATAATATTTTGAATTTTTATGATTTTTTTTTCTTTTTTTAGTCTTTTTTGTTTCCAAACCTTAAGCTAGCAAGGGTCATAGACCAACCCTGGCTGGCCACAGGCGAGGGCCGCAACGACCTCGCCCGATCTAAGTGAGCAAGGCTGTCGCCTAGCTGAGGCAACGTCCACAACCCTCACTGACCCAAGTGTTTGGGAAAAAAAAAACCAAATAAAAGAAAAGAAAAAAGAAAAAATCATAAAAATTTTAAAAAATCATTCAAATATTATTTTCAAAAGTGTCACGTCAATGTTGACATGCCACGTCAGTATCGGCCTACTAAATGGACTGAATTAACACAAATGCAAAATGTTTAAGGTTTAAAATTATTCTGGTAATTCTTCCCAATAAAATTGCTATATTCTTCTCGAAGATGTCTATCCCTCTCGCAAGTACCAAATCATTCACCAACCCATGGTCATAAATTCACAAGGAGAAACCCTCATACTAACTTCATCCATTACAGATGCCATTGCTCTTGCCGTTCGTTGTTTCAACAGCCTCTCTAATACTAGTCATCTACTGCCTCCCTCCTCTCTCCTTATCTAAGGATAGAGGAGATGACGATGATGGTGACGGTAATGGTGACCGAGGTGGTAGTGTTGTTGCCAATGTTGGTCCAAGCCGATAGAAGTAATGGCCGCTCGATCGGGAGAAGTTAGGGTTTGTTGAGTGATAGGCTTCGAAACGAAATAGCATTTGAAAGACTTAGGCAACAAGATTCATAAAAAGGTAATTGAGTCTTTTTGCTCAAAGTATTTTTTCCATAAATATAAATTCGATGTTGGGTTTCACAATTAAAAAAAAATTACCAAAAAATTTCTAAACCTATTACAATTGTGTCAATTCAGTCTAATGCAGTCCGAAAACTTCTTTTTTCAGTCTAATGCAGTCCTAAACCTTTTTTTTAGTCTAATGTTGTCCTAAACCTTTTTTACATTCATGCTAATCCAATCCAATTGATAGGACCGGCATGTCAACATCAACGCGACACTTTTTTAAATAATATTTTGAATTTTTATGATTTTTTTTCTTTTTTATTTTCTTTTTTTAGTCTTTTTTGTTTCCAAACCCTTAGGCTAGTGAGGGTCACAGACCAACCCTAGTCGGTCACAAGCAAGGGCCGCGACAACCTCACCTGATCTAGGCGAACAAGGCTGTTGCCTAGCTGAGGCAACGATCAACAACCCTCGCTGACCTAAGTGTTTGGGAAAAACAAAATTGAATAAAAGAAAAGAAAAAAGAAAAAATCGTAAAAACTTAAAAAATCATTCAAATATTATTTTAAAAAGTGTCACGTCAATGCTGACATGCCACATCAGCATTGGCCAACCAAATGGACTGAATTGGCACAAATGCAAAAGATTTTGGACTAAATTAGCAAAAAAAAAGTTTTAGGACTAAATTGACATGATTGCAATAGGTTTAAAACTATTCTGGTAATTCTTCCCAATAAAACTGCTATATTCTTCTCAAAGATGCTTATCCCTCTCGCAAGTACCAAATCATTCACCAACCCATGGTCATAAATTCACAAGGAGAAACCCTCATACTAACTTCATCCATTGCAGATGCCATTGCTCTTGTGGTTCGCTATTTCAACGGCCACTCTAATACTAGTCATCTACTGCCTCCCCCCTCTCTCCTTATCTAATGATAGAGGAGATGACGATGATGGTGACGGTGATGGTGACCGTGGTGGTGGTGGTGGTGGTGTTTGTTGCCAATGTTAGTCCAAGCCGATAGGAGTAGTGGCCCCTCAGTTGGGAGAAGTTAGGGTTTGTTGAGTGATAGGCTTCGAAAGGAAATAGCATTTGAAAGACTTAGGCAACAAGATTCGTGAAAACGTAATTGAGTTGTTTTGCTCATAGTATTTTGTCCTTAAATGTAAATTCGATGTTGGGTTTCACATTTAAAAAAAATTACCGAAAGAGTCCTAAATCTATTACAATTGTGTCAATTTATTCTAATGCAGTCCTAAAGCTTTTTTTTTTAGTCTAATGCAGTCCTGAACCCTTTTTGTAGTCTAATGCAATCCTAAACCTTTTACATTTATGCGAATTCAATCCATTTGATAGGACGATGTTGACATGGCATGTCAACGCCGACGTGACACTTTTTTTAAATAATATTTTGAACTTTTATGATTTTTTTCTTTTTTCTTTACTTTTTTTAGTCTTTTTTGTTTTCCAAACCCTTGGGCTCACGAGGGTCACAGACCAACCCTGGCCGGCCACTGGTGAGGGCCGCGACGACCTCGCCCGATCTAGGCAAGCAAGGCTATCACCTAGCTGAGCCAACGGTCGACAACCCTCATCGACCCAAGAGTTTGGGAAAACAAAACTAAATAAAAGAAAAGGAAAAAAAAAAATCATAAAAATTTAAAAATCATTCAAATATTATTTTAAAAAGTGTCACGTTAACAGTGACATACCACATCAGCATTGGCCAACTAAATGGATTGAATTGGCACAAATGCAAAAGGTTTAGGATAAAATTAGTATTAAAAAAAACGTTTGGGACTGAATTGACACAATTGCAATAGGTTTAAAACTATTCTGGTAATTCTTCCCAATAAAACTGCTATATTTTTCTCGAAGATGCCTATCCCTCTCGCAAGTACCAAATCAATCACCCACCCATGGTCATAAATTCACAAGGAGAAACCCTCATACTAACTTCATCCATTGCAGATGCCATTGCTCTTGCCGCTTGCCGTTTCGACGGCCACTCCAATACTAGTTATCTACCGCCTCCCTTCCCCCCTCTCCTTATCTAATGATAGAGGAGATGACGATGATGGTGACGATGACGGTGATGGTGACCGTGGTGGTGGTGTTGCTGCCAATGTTAGTCCAAACCGATAGTAATAGTGGCCACTTGATCGGGAGAAGTTAGGTTTGTTGAGTGATAGGCTTCGAAAGGAAATAGCATTTGAAAAACTTAGGTAGCAAGATTCGTAAAAAGGCAATTGAGTCTTTTTGCTCATAGTATTTTGTCCTTAAATGTAAATTCGATGTTTGGTTTCACAATTAAAAAAAATTACCAAAAAAGTTCTAAACCTATTACAATTGTGTCAATTCAGTCTAATGAAGGCCTAAACCTTTTTTTAGTCTAATGCAGTCCTAAACTTTTTTTTAGTTTAATTCAATCCTAAACCTTTTTTTTAGTCTAATGCAATTCTAAACCTTTTACATTATTCTAATTCAATCCATTTGATAGGCCGATGTTGACATGGCATGTCAGCATCGACATGACACTTTTTTTAAATAATATTTTGAATTTTTATGATTTTTTATTTTTTATTTTCTTTTTTTTTTAGTCTTTTTTTATTTCCAAACCCTTGGGCTCGTGAGGGTCATAGACCAACCCTGGCCAGCCACTGGTGAGGGCCATGACAACCTCGCCCGATCTAGGTGAGCAAGGCTGTTGCCTAGCTGAGCCAACGGTCGACAAACCCTTGCCGACCCAAGTGTTTGGGGAAAACAAAACTAAATAAAAGAAAAGAAAAAATCATAAAAATTTAAAAAATCATTCAAATATTATTTTAAAAAGTGTCACGTCAACGGCCAACCAAATGGACTGAATTGGCACAAATGAAAAATGTTTAGTACTAAATTAACAAAAAAAAAAGTTTAGGACTGAATAGACATAATTGCAAAAGGTTTAAAACTATTCTAGTAATTCTTCCCAACAAAACTGCTATATTCTTCTCGAAGATGCCTATCCCTCTCGCAAGAACAAATCAATCACCAACCCATGGTCATAAATTCACAAGGAGAAACCCTCATAATAACTTCATCCATTGCAGACACCATTGCTCTTACCGTTCGCCGTTTTAAACAGCCACTCTAATACTAGTCATCTACCGCCTCCCCCCTCTCTCCTTATCTAATGATAAAGGAGATGACGATGATGGTGACGGTGATGGTGATGGTGACCGTGGTGGTGGTGATGTTGCCAATGTTGGTCCAAGCCGATAGGAGTAGTGGCTGCTCGATTGGGAGAAGTTAGGGTTTGTTGAGTGATAGGCTTCGAAAGGAAATAGCATTTGAAAGACTTAGGCAACAAGATTCGTTAAAAGGTAATTGAGTCTTTTGCTCATAGTATTTTGTCCTTAAATGTAAATTCGATGTTGGGTTTCACAATTAAAGAAAAAATTACCAAAAAATCATAAACCTATTATAATTGTGTCAATTCTGTCTAATGCAATCCTAACTTTGTTTTTTAGTATAATGCAGTCCTAGACCTTTTTTTAGACTAATGCAGTCATAAACCTTTTACATTGATGCTAATTCAATCCATTTGACAGGCCGATGTTGACATGGCATGTCAGCGCTGACGTGACACTTTTTTAAATAATATTTTGAGTTTTTATGATTTTTTCTTTATTTTTTAGTCTTTTTTGTTTCAAAACCCTTGGGCTAGCGAGGGTTATAGACCAATCCTAGTCGGCCACAGGCGAGGATCGCGATGACCTCCCTCGATCTAGGCGAGCAAGGTTGTCCCCTGACTGAGGCAACGGTCGACAGCCCTCGCTTACCCAAGTGTTTGGGGAAAACAAAATAGAATAAAAGAAAAGAAAAAAGAAACAATAATAAAAATTTAAAAAATCGTTCAAATATTATTTTAAAAAAGTGTCACGTCAATGCTGACATGTCACATTGGCATCGGCCGACCAAATGGACAAAATTGGCACAAATGCAAAATGTTTAGGACTAAATTAGCAAAAAAAAAATTAGGACTGAATTGACACAATTGCAATAGGTTTAAAACTATTCTGGTAATTCTTCCCAATAAAACTGCTAAATTCTTCTCGAAGATGCCTATCCCTCTTGTAAGTACCAAATCATTCACCAACCCATGGTCATAAATTCACAAGGAAAAACCCTCATACTAACTTCATCCATTGCAGATGCTATTGCTCTTGTCGTTCGTCGTTTCAACGGCCACTCTAATACTAGTCATCTACCACCTCCCCCTCTCTCCTTATCTAATGATAGAGGAGATGACGATGATGGTGATGGTGATGGTGACCGTGGTGGTAGTGTTGTTGCCAATGTTGGTCCAAGCCGATAGGAGTAGTGGCCGCTCAATTGGGAGAAAGTTAGGGTTTGTTGAGTGATAGGGTTCGAAAGGAAATAGCATTGAAAGATTTAGGCAACAAGATTCATAAAAAGGTAATTGAGACTTTTTGCTCATAGCATTTTGTCCTTAAATGTAAATTCGATGTTGGGTTTCACAATTAAAAAAAATGCCAAAAAGTCTTAAACCTATTACAATTGTATTAATTCAGTCTATGCAGTCCTAAACCTTTTTTTTAGTCTAATGCAGTCCTAAACCTTTTACATTCATGCTAATTCAATCCATTTGATAGGACAATGTTGACATGGCATGTCAGCGTCGACGTGACACTTTTTAAATAATATTTGAATTTTTATGATTTTTTACTTTTTTCTTTTCTTTTTTTAATCTTTTTTGTTTCCAAACCCTTGGCTGGCGAGGGTCACAGACTAACCCTGGCCGACCACAGGTGAGTGGCCGCGATGAACTTGCCCAATCTAGGCTAGCAAGGCTGTCGCCTAGCTGAGGCAACGGTCCACAACCCTCATTGACCAAGTGTTTGGGAAAAACAAATCCAAATAAAGGAAAGAAAAATAAAAATAAAAAATCATAAAAAATTTAAAAAATTATCCAAATATTATTTTAAAAAGTGTCACGTCAACATTGACATGACATATCAATATCAGCTAACCAAATGGACTGAATTGGCATAAATATAAAAGGTTTAAGGCTTAAAACTATTCTGGTAATTCTTCCCAATAAAACTGCTATATTCTTCTCGAAGATGCCTATCCCTCTCGCAAGTACCAAATCATTCACCAACCCATGGTCATAAATTCACAAGGAGAAACCCTCATACTAACTTCATCCATTAAGATGCCATTGTTATTGTCGTTCGATGTTTCAACGGCCACTCTAAGACTAGTCATCTACCGCCTCCCCCCTCTCTCCTTATCTAATGATAGAGGAGATGACGATGATGGTGACCGTGGTGGTGGTGTTGTTGCCAATGTTCGTCCAAGCCAATGGAGTAGTGCCCCTCGATCGGAGAAGTTAGGGTTTATTGAGTGATAGGCTTCGAAAGGAAATAGCATTTGAAAGACCTAGGCAACAGGATCCGTAAAAAGGTAATTGAGTCTTTTTGCTCATAGTATTTTGTTCTTAAATGTAAATTCAATGTTGGGTTTCAACAATTTAAAAGAAAATTACCAAAAAGTCCTAAACCTATTACAATTGTGTCAATTTAGCCTAATGCAGTCCTAAACCTTTTTTTTAGTCTAATGCAGTCCTAAACCTTTTTTTTAGTCTAATGCAGTCCTAAACCTTTTACATTTATGCTCTTACCCAAAAAAAAAAAACCTTTTACATTTATGTTAATTCAATCCATTTGATAAGACTGGCATGTCAGCGCCGACGTGACACTTTTTCAAATAATATTTTGAGTTTTTATGATTTTTTGTTTTCTTTTTTAGTCTTTTTTGTTTCCAAACCCTTGGGCTAGCGAGGGTCACAGACCAACCCTGGCCGGCCACAGGCGAGAGCTGCGACGACCTCGCCCAATCTAGGTGAGCAAGGCTGTCGCCTTGCTAAGGCAAACGGTCGAGAACCCTCACTGACCCAAGTGTTTAGGGAAAACAAAACTAAATAAAAGAAAAAAAAAAGAAAAAATCATAAAAATTTGAAAAATCATTCAAATATTATTTTAAAAAGTGTCACGTTATCGGTCAACCAAATGGATTGAATTGGCATAAAGGCAAAATATTTAGGACTAAATTAGCAAAAAAAAAAAGTTTAGGACTGAATTGACACAATTGCAATAGGTTTAAAACTATTATGGTAATTCTTCCCAATAAAACTGCTATATTCTTCTCGAAGGTGCCTATCCCTCTCGCAAGTACCAAATCATTCACCAACCTATGGTCATAAATTCACAAGGAGAAACCCTCATACTAACTTCACCCATTGCAGATGCCATGGCTCTTGTCATTCACCGTTTCAACGGCCACTCTAATACTAGTCATCTACTGCCTCCCCCCTCTCTCCTTGTCTAAGGATAGAGGAGATGACGATGATGGTGACACGGACTTATTACCTAGCATGGCCGCGCTACGTGGTGAACTTTTAGTAATATTTTGATATTTCTTCGAATTTTATTTATTTATTTATTATTGAAGGGGAAGAATTATAGGGCCCTTGGTGACCACGATGAAAAAGGGATCGTACTTTGATCGGAGCTAGGATTGAATCACTGAATGTCGTTGTGAGAGACGAGCATTGTTTGCCGTGAAAGAGTCCCCATATAACGTCACAGATGCCAAAGACTAGTCAAATATGGATTGGTAGTATTTCTTGATGGATTCTAAAACCAAGTTTTTTGTCCTAATTTTTCCTTGGCTGCTGTAGCAAATAGTCAAAGTGTCATCCGTCGAGTTAGTCAATCTCTTGAGATGTCCATGTCTTGAACTTGGAAAATCTCAACCGGTGGTTGAATTGAATCAAACCTACAAAGGTATGCGTGTATCCGTCTTGACAAGGAAAAAAAAAATCATCTACGTATTTATTGCCAATTGAAAAAAGGTGCAACTCAGCATTTTCATGGTATAATAATTGTCCACTGCGGGGGGTAAAAAAAAAAAA
>JAGVVM010012010.1:0-16881 GCA_019149425.1 Psidium friedrichsthalianum
TTTTTTTTTTCTCCTCCTCTCCCTCCTTCTCCCCTACCTGCCCATCCCCTCCTCTTACCCCTTTCCCCTCCCCTCCCTTTCCTCCTTGTTTGCCCCTCTCCGGCTCTCCTTACCCCAAACCGAACGTGACAACATACTCCCTCCCCTCCCCCCTCCTTCTTTCCTATAAATCACTACACAAGTTCTCCTCTAAAGAACATGGACGAATGGCCACACGGGACAAGACCTCTTTTTTTTTTTACCCCAGAACCTCCCACTACCTAAGCCCCCTCGCCTGGTACCTGCTGACCATGTCCTTCTCCCCTGCAGGAGAACGAAGAGACACTCATAGTGCCACATCCCCTCCAGTCATTCTCCCAACGACCATCATTCGTCGCCACCTTAGCGAAAAGAAGTCTGGTTGGGATTGCAGGTCGCCGTAAGAAGGAGAAGCTTGGACAGATTTTCCTCCCATAACGAGAACGAGCGAGGCTCACACACAAATTGACCAAACTAAGGGTGCGTTTTGTTTGAGAAAACCTTCGTGTCAAATGAAAACACTTTTTAGAGAATCATTTTTCAGGGAAAATAGTTAGTTCTCATTTG
This sequence comes from Psidium friedrichsthalianum, assembly GCA_019149425.1. Taxonomy (NCBI): domain Eukaryota; kingdom Viridiplantae; phylum Streptophyta; class Magnoliopsida; order Myrtales; family Myrtaceae; genus Psidium; species Psidium friedrichsthalianum. The sequence goes on from JAGVVM010012010.1 coordinate 586, forward strand.
TTTAGTGATATGTGACCGAAAATATTTATTGGCATTTGGATCTCATTTGGAAAATAATTTCAACCTCATGATTTTATCTCCAGACAAAAAAAAATTTGAATTTTGAATTAATTAATAAATTTACTTTTGTACTTTCTTTTTTTTTTTCTTTTCTTTTTATTTTCTTTTCTTCCTCCACCGTGACCGGCCTTGGGCGAGCTCGAGGTTTGCCCAATTGACCACCTCAAGCTCGCCAGAGGTGGCAAGCTCAAGGCTTGCCAACCTCTAGTGAGTTGCTCGCTAGGTCCGATAAGCTCGAGCTCACTCGTACCTATCGACTTGTCTGAGGATGAGGATGAAGGAAAAAGAAAATTAAAGACAAGAAAAAAAAGAAACAAAAGAAGAATAATAATAATAATAATAATAAATATTAAAAAATATTATTATTATTATATAAAAATTTTGAAGGAACACTTCCGAAAAATGTTTTTACCTCTTTAGATTTAAAAATTCCCTTCTTAATTTATACATGAAGACGAAAAGTGTGTTTACATTAAACTAAGTCATTCTCGGCGGATTAAACGATTGAAAGTCTAAAAAATTATTGTCGAAAGAGCACTTTCACTTATCATCTTAAGCAAAAAAAAAAAATCGAGTAAGCGAGGCTCGACCCCACGACATGGAGAAGGAATCTTAGCTAAAGAATATTAGGCCGCCGCCACAATTGGTGATACAAGTAGGTATTATGATTATCGTGGTGTTGATTTATATAAGGTAAGAACGAAGTGATATCACCGGCCATTATCAGCATGCCTATTATGGGTGGGGATGGCGAGAAGATTATCCCGCCCCACTACCCTCACTTCTTTACAACTCACGAGCCACCTGTACTTATTCTAGATTTTCATGTCATATGTCATGTCATTTGCACACGTCGTTGGTGCCATGCTATAGACAAATTTCCATTTGCAATGTTCACATCATGTGATTCGCACGTCATTTTACACGTTACGTTTCTCATTCATTTCGTATTTTCTAAATATACATTCTCACACATGCAAACTGTTAGGATCAAGCATAACCATAACGAAATAAAGAGCAAAAATAGAGAAAGAAAATTCGAGACGCAAAAATTTATCTTAATTCACTTTTAAGCTAGGGCAAAAGTTTTTCTATATCTCGCGGAGGATTTCATTATAATTAGCATCTCGCAATTTAATGTTGCATCACTCAATTGCATGCATGCATGCATGTATGTATGTATTTATGTATGTATGTGTGTGTGTGTGTGTATGTAGTAGGTATGTATGTATGTATGTATGTATGTATGTATGTATGTACCTTTTCATGGATTCAAACCTAAACTATCGATAAAATATGGACTCAAACTATACAAAATTATCTGGCGACTAAGGGACGTTGCCCTCGCAACTTCCGCCAGGACGGTCCCTCGGACTCCTGGATACTCATCAGAGAGTAGGAATCTCATGTTTCCTGTCGATGGAAAGTATGAATCATACCCCAACACATATGGGTTTTCAATTAACAAGATATGCAATCTATTTTGCCTAATTGTGCATGAAAAAAGCGATTTAGAGCTTAATTAAAAAGTTGTGGTGGGGGTGCTAACTCTTCCCCCACCTAACCAAACTTAGGAACTTAAAACTCTTGATTGCATATAAAGACTGGTCCTCCTACGTGTGTTCGGTAGTTCCATTTCCGAAAACTGCTTAAGCATTGTCGGTGTTCAATCAAATCAATTTTTGATTCAACAAAATGATCGATGGCAACTTCTCTCTGTTTCAAGAATTCGAATAAAAAATTTAGTAGCCACTCGCAACTAGATTTGGGAAATCAAGGAACTCAGGCCATACGGGGCGACTTCTTGCTCCGCAAAATACAAAATGCGACAGGGCAACTCCACATTGGATTTCAGTTCGAAATAGCACTAAAGAGGGTTTGAGCCATTTTATCATTCTTTGGTGTCTTTGCGTTAGTATGATGCATTTTCCTAGTGTAAACCTTTTCGATTGTTTGTGCACGCGTTTTATTCTCCTCGTTCTTGGTATACCCCCAGATATTGATGGTAGCAGTGCAGCACTTGGCCACAACTGTTTAGACCTTCCACCAAGGTACAGGGTAGCAACCAGCAATGTTCAGAACAAAACAGGGATTTCGTGGCTAGATGGGAAGCAGCAATCAGGAAATTTTCGCAAATAAAAGTGAAAGAACAGCAAGCTATAGCAAGCAGCCCCTTGAAGAGTTATATCGGGTTCATATTCTCCATCGATAGGAAGGCACGGGGGGCCACAAGATTTTTATAGTCTGAAACCCGTATTTTATTGGTAGTTTGAACTTCGATTCATGAATAACTATGAGTGGCTTAGAGTTGTCTATTGTGCCATCCATATATAATATCTTTATTTTGTAATTGAGAGTTGTAACAGAGAGGTGGAGGTGCTAATTATAGTGGAATCATCTGCTAGATGAAAACATCTCTTGTCTCTGCCCTTGGGTAGGCACACCACCAAACCGTATATATCCATTGTATCAGGTTTACCTTTTCACATTTAGGCTCTATTTGTTTGGTAGAAAATGAAGCATTTCTGGAAAATATTTTTCTGGAAGTCGTTTTCTAAGAAAATGATGATTTTTTCTAATGTTTGGCTAAAATATGAAAACCATAAGGAAAATATTTTTCGCTATTTAATAAGGAAAATATTTTCCGCCACACATAACTTTTTTTGAATAATTTTTAATTCTTTGTTACTTTCTTTTCATTTTTTTTTTGTTTTTTAAGATTCGAAAGTTTTAGATTTTATTTTTCTTTTCTTCTTTTTCCCCTTTTCCTTTTCTCCTTCTCAGCTCCTTCTTCTTCCTTCCTCAGCTCCTTCGTCCTTCTTTCGTGCCCCTCCTTCCTCCATCCTCAGCTCAACCATCGGCCATGATGCAAGCCGGCGAGCTCATGGCCTAACTGATCTCGACGACTCCTGAGCTCAGCCTCGCTCGAAGTAACTTGGTGCACTTCGACACATCGGACTTGATGCCCAAGTTGCACACGGACTCAAGCTACTTGGAGCACGTGGTGATGCCAGAGCTTGCGTGTGAGGTACAAAGTGAGCCCTGGTGGAAGACCGGCTGGGAGAGCATCCTCAATTTCGGTGGAGGTAGCTATGATGGCTTTGCAACTGTGCTAGGGTTCAATGGCGAATCTGGCAAGGCCGAGATAGAAGATTACAGTCGTTAGAGCCAAAATCGAACTCGAGCCAAAATCAAGCTCGAGCTCAAGCAGATTATGAGCCAAAATCAAGCTCGAGCCTAAATCTAGTCGAATCTAGTGTGCTCAAGGCTAGCCTCGCCACCTTGACGGCCTCGACCAAGGCTTGCCTTGCTAGATCCGATGCGACTCAAGGTTGTCGGTTTTGAACGAGACAAAGCTTGGGGTGTCGCGACCGTAAAAAATTCTCAGTGAAATTTTTCAAGTTAACGGATTATCAGGTTAATTGACTAACCTAATTCGAACCCTCCCAAGTCCTATCGAATCGCAACTTATGTTCTTTTCATGCAAAGTTTATTCAATTTAGAGTCGCCGCTAATCATTCTTGATAGGTCAATTAGAAATCTAAGTAAATTAGCGGGAAAACTAAATTACTTCTACGAACTAGAGATTCAAAAGTCGGGGAATTGGTTGCTCTATATTACTCTAACGCCCTTTCGGTACCATTTTTATTTCTTGAAAAATCATTTGAGAAGGCAACATTAATCGATTTTAACCTAAGTCACTAACAAAAGTTATCATACGAGTGCACAAACAATTAATTGAACATATAGAAATCAAGTAAGCTTAGGGAGTATGCGCCGCACAAAATATTTTTTTTTGTTAGTTTTCATTCTTTCTTTTATGAATGCATGAAAAGTTGTACTATATGCAATGCATAAAATTACTTTAAAATGTAATGGCATAAATTAAATGCAAATCTAAAAAATTCAAATGACATGACATAAAATGACGTGGCAAACATGACGTGACAAATATCACATGATGACGTGGCATATGCGAATCTGACATATGGATGCGGACATGACATGCAAATACGGCATGCGAACATAAGATGGGCGAGGCGATGGTCGACGGTTAGTGATGGCCGGTGGTGGGCGGTGGTTGGCGGTGGTTAGCTATGGTCACAGGCGGCAGTATACGACAGTCAGCAGTGATTAGTGGTAGGTAATGACGGAGGTCGGCAGTGGGTGGAAGTGGGCAAGGTCGAGAAGAGAGTGAGAGCGTAATGATAAGAGGGTGAGACGAAAAGTATTTCTTGAGTTCAGAGGTAATTTTTTTTAACTTCTTGAATTGGGGAAAAAATTCATAATTGAAATTCGTTTCAAAAGTAGAAATTTCTTTCACAAATAAAAATATTTACCAAATATATTTTTACTTCAGAAGCACTTCTAAAGTAGAAATCTACTTCTAGAAGTGTTATCATATGCGTGCATCGCAACACCTCCACTTTAGAAATGAACTTCTAATCAAAAGTTGATTTTTCTACTTCTATTCCAGAAATTAATTTTTGATCAAAGAAATAACAGTTGAAAATTTCTACTTCTGAAATATTATTAATACAAAATATTTTATAAAAAAAATTATTGTTGGCAGCTGAAAAATTTCTACTTCATTTTAAAATTTTTAACTTTATTTAAAAATAATTTTTTATTAAAAATATTATATACTTTTTAAAAATAAAAAATAAATATTTATTTTTTACTCCAGTGAGTAGAGACGGTGACTCGATAATGGTGGCAGGTGGCAGCGGTGGTCGACAGTGATGGTGGTTGGCGGAGACATTGGTCGATGGCAGCAATGAGTGGTGGTGGTCATAGGCAGTAATGGTTGGAAATGGTCGCGGGCGGCGGTAACGGTAGGCGGCAGCGGAGGTTGGAGGTGAGCGAAGGCGAGCTAGTCGAAAAGAGGGTGAGAGTATGATGAAAAGAGGATAAGGCAAGAAGTAATTATTGAGTTAAGAAGAAATTTTTTTAACTTCTGGAATTTGGGGGAAAATAACTTTAAAAGTGAAATTTTACTTCAAAAGTAGAAATTTCTTTCATAAGTAAAAATAATTACCAAATGGATTTTTACTTCAGAAGTACTTCCAGAGCATAAATCTACTTCCCTAAGTGTTATCATGCACACGCTTTTAACTTTTGAGACAAAAATTCATCTAAAGTGAATTTCATTTCTAATGTTGTCTTTCCTCCAATTTGAAAAGTTTAAAAAAATTATTTCTCAACTCAAAAAATACTTCTCACCTCACTTTCTTTTTAATCACACCTGCCTCCACCCACCGTAGACCTCCTTCGCTGCCCACTGTTGCTCGCAACCATCTCTACCCATTGCCCCTTGCTACCGACCACCACCCACCACTATTGCCGACCACCACCCTTGATCGCTGCCGGCCATTGCCCGCCGCCGCCCACTGTAGACCTTTGCCAAGTGGCACCCATCACCAACCATCATCAACCTTCATCGACCACCACCCATCGCCAACCACCATGGACCTCCGCCAATCGCTAACCATCGTTGACCTTTGCCGTTCGTTGCCCATCATCAACCACTGTGGACCTTCGCCAATCGCCCCCCGTCGCCAACCACCGTCAACCTTCGCCGTCCGCTGCCCATCGTTAACCATCGTGGACCTTCGCAATCGCCCCCTGTCGCCAACCACCGTCGACCTTCGCCCATCCGCCACCCATCGTCAACCACCATGGACCTTCGCCAATTGCCCCCGGTCGCCAACCACCGTCGACCGTTGTCGTCTGCCGCCCATCGTCAACCAACCTTCGCCAACCGCCAACCATCGTTGACCTTCGCTAGCCACCGTCTATCGCCAACCACCATTGACCTCCACCGATTGTCCCTTGTTGCCAAACCGGCGACCTTCGCCAACCGCCACCAACTACCGACCACCACTGACCTCTGCCCACCATTGCCACCAATCGTCGTCGACCACCTTGCTCGTCACCACCTACCGCCGCCAACCACCATTGTGACCACTGCCATCGCCGCCAAGTTGCCATCCACTGTAGACCTAAGTAAAATATAAATAATAATTTTTTATTTTTAAAAGTAAATAATATTTTTTAACAATAAAAATTATTTTTTAAAGAAATTTAAAACTTTTAAAAATGAAGTATAAATTTTTCGATTACCAATAATAATTTTTTTTATAAAGATTTTGTGTCCACAATATTTTAGAAGTAGAAATTTTGAACTGTTATCAAACGAATCAACTTTTGGAGTAGAAGTAAAAAAATCAACTTCTTCTTTTGAATAGAAGCAGAAAAATCAACTTTTAAGTAAAAGTTAATTTCTGAAGTGGAAGTATTGCTACGCACGCCTTAGTAGTATCTCTGTGAAGTTGAGTTAGCCTGCTTTGGCTACATAAGGAGGTCAGTTACATAGGTTGGACCGCTACTTCCGGAAAAATCAGTGCATGGTTTTTGGATTTTAGTACTGTGCCACATTGCATACCTTGTCCTCAAAAGTCACGTCCGGGTCACTTCTTATGATACAAAAGACAGTGGGAGAGTAATATGAGCAGTACTGCGATTTCGTGTGTTGTGGACATCATGGTAGTGTTCACCGACGTTCCCTCCAAATCTCTTTCGTTTAGTGTAGAGAAACACACAAATGGAGTTGGGTATATAAAGGGCTCATTTCTCGTAGGGCTTTCAGTCAGTAAAATCATTTTGATGTTGAATTTTTGTATTTAATCTCTATTAAAGTTGATTTTTTTTTTTTGTCGAATGAGTAGAAGATTGAGTTAGCCAGTTTTGGCTACATAAGGATCTCAAATTACATAGGTTGGGCCGCTACGTTTATGTCTCTTGTCATCATTTGAGCAAATGTCAATGAAATAGGTGAGAACATCCTTGGTTATTCTGTTTTCTCCTCTCTTGAATCCTCTTAGGCCAAAGATTTACAATATCCTTTGGTTGATGAACATCATTATCTATGCTTTTGTAGTATATAGTTGGACAGGCATGAAATAGGTTCAATACTTTCCGTAGAAAATGATCCAAAAAGTCATAAACTTATTGCATTTTTACCAATTGTATCCTAAATATTTTGATAATTTGCCAATTGATTCTTATTGACCAGAAATTGCTAACGTAGATACCGATCGTCCTACGTGGCATGACGATAACTGACATGGCAAAATTGTGTAATTTATTTAAAAATTATTTTGATTTTTTTTATTAATATAACTGTGCTGGCAAGGGGACTAAACATAAGCAAATTGTCAAAAGGTTTAGGAATCAATTGGCAAAATTGAAAATTTAAAACTAAATTGACAAAAGTCCAATAGGGTTAGGTTTTTCTGGACAATTTTCCTATACTTTCCATGATCAAGAATAATATGTTAAGGCAGATAAAGATATACACTATAGTTTATATCAAAATACTGCTTCAATATACACATGCATAAAACACACATTCCCACTTCTCTCTGCAAGGAAAATGGGTCAATAAACACCCCATCCTTAATTAAAAGGAGTGCATGGAGGAAATTTCTAATCGATTTGATTTCCCCCCATGCACCCATTTTAATTATTATTTTATTTTTCTCTTTCTTTTATTTATTTTCCCCTCTTCTTCGAGACTGGCCAGAGGCTAGCTCAAGTCTCGCCACGAGCCGGCAAGGCTCGCGCGGCCTTGCTTGTGGCCAACGATCGACCGAAGAAGAAGAAGAAGGGAAAAAGAAAAAAAATAAAAATAGAGAAAAATAGAGAAAATATTTTAAAAAAATCGAATTAAAAAAGAAAGGTAACAATATAATTGAAATAAAAGGAATGTGCGAGTGTTGGAATGAAAGACGAGGGAAAATGTTTTCCTCTTCTCAAAAAGAGGAAATCATTTTCTCCACTTTGGAATGTGATTTTTGCATGAAAGGAAAATGCTTTCCTTAACGTGTTTATTTTTCGTGAAGTTCAAAAAAAAAATTTAAAAGTTATTTTTCACGAAATGATCGGAGCCTTAATAGCTTTTTTTTTTTTTTCCCTCGAATTCACGCGGCATGTGTTGGATGCCCAGAGACTGCAAAAAGTGGGAAGAGGCATTTGAGAAGTTCTACTTGGGAAGCATTCATGCCTGCCAGTCTGTCACAATCCATGGTAGCGGGTATGTCTTCTCTATCATATATCAAAAGAGCATGACTCGCTACTTTCTTTCTACTCGTCCCTCCGCTCTTTACTTCCCCTTAACTCATTCCTCTCCTTTCCTGGCTTAAGAGACTCGTAAAGACAAGCCCTTTCTTTTCTTCAGTAGGAGCAGAACGAACTCACACTTCTCAGAGGAAGACACAAGTGCCATTCTTCTTCGAAAATCCCGGGCCCCATATGTTCGATGTTCCGGGATGACACAATTTGTGGTCACTGGCATATTTTTTTTTTCTTTTCTATATCGATATTCGTTCATATTTAGGCGTGTAGCCATCTGAGTATGATCTGCTGTAACCATCTAAGTAGGATCTTTCCTTTCATTTAGGATGGGACTTTGTAGTCATTGCTGTTATTGTTCTATTGAACCTGTCCCATTCCATTTCATCTCAACCAGGAAAGTTGGCAGTTATTATCAGCTTTAACTTCACACGTGACATCTCTCTCTATCTCTCTCCTGCCCTTTCTCACAAGCCGTTGCTTGAAGATATGGAAAGCCACGATCAGAAAGCAGCGCGAGAGAGCGTGTGTATAAGTGTCCAACCACCAGTTGGTGAGCCATCTCCAAGTACGTACCTAAGAGAATTCTGCTCACAGATCGTTCGCATCTTTCAACTAATAAGGGCATAACCACACAGCATTCCCATTGGCCATTGCATTGCAACTCCTGGTTAGAAGAAGAAGCTCCTCGTCGCCAAATATCTTGCCAGGTTCACTTCACCGGTCAAAGCTCGCTGGAAGCTGCATGAGCGTACTCGAGTCCCGCATCCTTTGCCATATCAACATAATCAGTTTCTGCTATCGACATGAGATCAGCCGTCTTGGCATTCGTTTTTGTGTTCGTTTTCCATGTGGGTAAGTGAGCTTCTATGTCCCAGAGGAGAATCCACGAATCATCTCGCGGTTTTTCTTCATCGGCTCTGAAATTGTGTTTTGTGGTGGCTGCAGCTGCATATGATCCCCTGGATCCCAATGGCAACATAACAATCAAATGGGACATCATGTCTTGGACCCCGGACGGTTACGTGGTAAGTACTGATGTATACAATCTCGCTAATTTCGCATGACATGCGCCCATGTATCGGAGAATCATTGATTCTCCAACGATATCCGTCTACATAGTCCCAGTGATCTTACTAGTCTCAACTACCACTGCCCCGCTCTTAGAAAAGAGAAAGAAATGTACCGATGTCCTTTCCTAATGCTTCCGGTTAACGCAGGCGGTCGTCACAATGAACAATTTCCAGATGTACCGACACATAATGAGCCCTGGCTGGACCCTCGGATGGGCCTGGGCAAAGAAGGAAGTAATATGGACCATGGTGGGTGCTCAAACCACCGAACAAGGCGACTGTTCCAAGTTCAAAGCCAGTATCCCTCATTGCTGCAAGAAAACACCCACAGTCGTGGACTTGCTCCCCGGCGTCCCTTACAACCAGCAGTACGCAAATTGCTGCAAAGGTGGCGTTGTTGCCGCTTGGGGTCAAGATCCATTGGCTTCGGTCTCTGCTTTCCAAGTCAGCGTCGGCCTGGCGGGTACTTCAAATAAGACGGTTAAGCTCCCAAAGAACTTCACTTTACTTGGTCCAGGACCCGGGTACACCTGTGGGCCTGCGAAGATCGTGGCATCCACCAACTTCCTTACCACTGACAAGCGCCGGAAAACTCAGGCATTGAGTGAGTTCGCTTTGCACCATCTTTTTATTTTGAAATTTCAGCCCTGCTGTCCGAACATAACTTTCAGATTGATATGTTGTCCTAACAATGGAATGTCTCTGACTTAGCCTAAAAAAATCATGCTTTCGCAGACAAAATCTCATGGATAAACTTCCCTGTTCCATTGCGACTGTCGTTTTTTAGTGAAACTAGGAAGCCATCCATTACCATTTCGCCTTATTGAGATGTATTTCCCTCGTTCTTACAAGATTTACTAATTTCTCAGGCAATTCTGCAGCTCAGTTGCGAACAAACATGTAGTTGTGCCTCCTGACATTCCTTTTCTGTGCTCTTAAATTGCAGTGACATGGAATGTTACCTGCACTTATTCCCAGTTCCTGGCAAGGAAGAACCCCAGCTGCTGCGTCTCTTTCTCATCTTTCTACAATGAAACCATCACTCCTTGCCCCTCCTGTGCCTGTGGTTGCCAGAACAATAATAGTTGCGTCAAGTAAGCCGATAAATTGCCCAAACAGAATTGAGCACTTACGTCGTCAATGATTGACGACGTAAGTGCTCAATTCTGTTTGGGCAATTTATCGGCTTACTTGACGCAACTATTATTGTTCTGGCAACCACAGGCACAGGAGGGGCAAGGAGTGATGGTTTCATTGTAGAAAGATGAGAAAGAGACGCAGCAGCTGGGGTTCTTCTTGCCAGGAACTGGGAATAAGTGCAGGTAACATTCCATGTCACTGCAATTTAAGAGCACAGAAAAGGAATGTCAGGAGGCACAACTACATGTTTGTTCGCAACTGAGCTGCAGAATTGCCTGAGAAATTAGTAAATCTTGTAAGAACGAGGAAATACATCTCAATAAGGCGAAATGGTAATGGATGGCTTCCTAGTTTCACTAAAAAACGACAGTCGCAATGGAACAGGGAAGTTTATCCATGAGATTTTGTCTGCGAAAGCATGATTTTTTTAGCTAAGTCAGAGACATTCCATTGTTAGGACAACATATCAATCTGAAAGTTATGTTCGGACAGCAGGGCTGAAATTTCAAAATAAAAAGATGGTGCAAAGCGAACTCACTCATGCCTGAGTTTTCCGGCGCTTGTCAGTGGTAAGGAAGTTGGTGGATGCCACGATCTTCGCAGGCCCACAGGTGTACCCGGGTCCTGGACCAAGTAAAGTGAAGTTCTTTGGGAGCTTAACCGTCTTATTTGAAGTACCCGCCAGGCCGACGCTGACTTGGAAAGCAGAGACCGAAGCCAATGGATCTTGACCCCAAGCGGCAACAACGCCACCTTTGCAGCAATTTGCGTACTGCTGGTTGTAAGGGACGCCGGGGAGCAAGTCCACGACTGTGGGTGTTTTCTTGCAGCAATGAGGGATACTGGCTTTGAACTTGGAACAGTCGCCTTGTTCGGTGGTTTGAGCACCCACCATGGTCCATATTACTTCCTTCTTTGCCCAGGCCCATCCGAGGTCCAGCCAGGGCTCATTATGTGTCGGTACATCTGGAAATTGTTCATTGTGACGACCGCCTGCGTTAACCGGAAGCATTAGGAAAGGACATCGGTACATTTCTTTCTCTTTTCTAAGAGCGGGGCAGTGGTAGTTGAGACTAGTAAGATCACTGGGACTATGTAGACGGATATCGTTGGAGAATCAATGATTCTCCGATACATGGGCGCATGTCATGCGAAATTAGCGAGATTGTATACATCAGTACTTACCACGTAACCGTCCGGGGTCCAAGACATGATGTCCCATTTGATTGTTATGTTGCCATTGGGATCCAGGGGATCATATGCAGCTGCAGCCACCACAAAACACAATTTCAGAGCCGATGAAGAAAAACCGCGAGATGATTCGTGGATTCTCCTCTGGGACATAGAAGCTCACTTACCCATGGAAAACGAACACAAAAAACGAATGCCAAGACGGCTGATCTCATGTCGATAGCAGAAACTGATTATGTTGATATGGCAAAGGATGCGGGACTCGAGTACGCTCATGCAGCTTCCAGCGAGCTTTGACCGGTGAAGTGAACCTGGCAAGATATTTGGCGACGAGGAGCTTCTTCTTCTAACCAGGAGTTGCAATGCAATGGCCAATGGGAATGCTGTGTGGTTATGCCCTTATTAGTTGAAAGATGCGAACGATCTGTGAGCAGAATTCTCTTAGGTACGTACTTGGAGATGGCTCACCAACTGGTGGTTGGACACTTATACACACGCTCTCTCGCGCTGCTTTCTGATCGTGGCTTTCCATATCTTCAGCAACGGCTTTGTGAGAAAGGGCAGGAGAGAGATAGAGAGAGATGTCACGTGTGAAGTTAAAGCTGATAATAACCTGCCAACTTTCCTGGTTGAGATGAAATGGAATGGGACAGGTTCAATAGAACAATAACAGCAATGACTACAAAGTCCCATCCTAAATGAAAGGAAAGATCCTACTTAGATGGTTACAGCAGATCATACTCAGATGGCTACACGCCTAAATATGAACGAATATCGATATAGAAAAAGAAAAAAAAAATATGCCAGTGACCACAAATTGTGTCATCCCGGAACATCGAACATATGGGGCCCGGGATTTTCGAAGAAGAATGGCACTTGTGTCTTCCTCTGAGAAGTGTGAGTTCGTTCTGCTCCTACTGAAGAAAAAGAAAGGGCTTGTCTTTACGAGTCTCTTAAGCCAGGAAAGGAGAGGAATGAGTTAAGGGGAAGTAAAGAGCGGAGGGACGAGTAGAAAGAAAGTAGCGAGTCATGCTCTTTTGATATATGATAGAGAAGACATACCCGCTACCATGGATTGTGACAGACTGGCAGGCATGAATGCTTCCCAAGTAGAACTTCTCAAATGCCTCTTCCCACTTTTTGCAGTCTCTGGGCATCCAACACATGCCGCGTGAATTCGAGGGAAAAAAAAAAAAGCTATTAAGGCTCCGATCATTTCGTGAAAAATAACTTTTTAAATTTTTTTTTGAACTTCACGAAAATAAACACGTTAAGGAAAGCATTTTCCTTTCATGCAAAAATCACATTCCAAAGTGGAGAAAATGATTTCCTCTTTTTGAGAAGAGGAAAACATTTTCCCTCGTCTTTCATTCCAACACTCGCACATTCCTTTTATTTTCAATTATATTGTTACCTTTCTTTTTTAATTCGATTTTTTTAAAATATTTTCTCTATTTTTCTCTATTTTTATTTTTTTTTTTTTTTCCCTTCTTCTTCTTCTTCGGTCGATCGTTGGCCACAAGCAAGGCCGCGCGAGCCTTGCCGGCTCGTGGCGAGACTTGAGCTAGCCTCTGGCCAGTCTCGAAGAAGAGGGGAAAATAAATAAAAGAAAGAGAAAAATAAAATAATAATTAAAATGGGTGCATGGGGGGAAATCAAATCCGATTAGAAATTTCCTCCATGCACTCCTTTTAATTAAGGATGGGTGTTTATTGACCCATTTTCCTTGCAGAGAGAAGTGGGAATGTGTGTTTTATGCATGTGTATATTGAAGCAGTATTTTGATATAAACTATAGTGTATATCTTTATCTGCCTTAACATATTATTCTTGATCATGGAAAGTATAGGAAAATTGTCCAGAAAAACCTAACCCTATTGGACTTTTGTCAATTTAGTTTTAAATTTTCAATTTTGCCAATTGATTCCTAAACCTTTTGACAATTTGCTTATGTTTAGTCCCCTTGCCAGCACAGTTATATTAATAAAAAAAATCAAAATAATTTTTAAATAAATTACACAATTTTGCCATGTCAGTTATCGTCATGCCACGTAGGACGATCGGTATCTACGTTAGCAATTTCTGGTCAATAAGAATCAATTGGCAAATTATCAAAATATTTAGGATACAATTGGTAAAAATGCAATAAGTTTATGACTTTTTGGATCATTTTCTACGGAAAGTATTGAACCTATTTCATGCCTGTCCAACTATATACTACAAAAGCATAGATAATGATGTTCATCAACCAAAGGATATTGTAAATCTTTGGCCTAAGAGGATTCAAGAGAGGAGAAAACAGAATAACCAAGGATGTTCTCACCTATTTCATTGACATTTGCTCAAATGATGACAAGAGACATAAACGTAGCGGCCCAACCTATGTAATTTGAGATCCTTATGTAGCCAAAACTGGCTAACTCAATCTTCTACTCATTCGACAAAAAAAAAAAATCAACTTTAATAGAGATTAAATACAAAAATTCACATCAAAATGATTTTACTGACTGAAAGCCCTACGAGAAATGAGCCCTTTATATACCCAACTCCATTTGTGTGTTTCTCTACACTAAACGAAAGAGATTTGGAGGGAACGTCGGTGAACACTACCATGATGTCCACAACACACGAAATCGCAGTACTGCTCATATTACTCTCCCACTGTCTTTTGTATCATAAGAAGTGACCCGGACGTGACTTTTTGAGGACAAGGTATGCAATGTGGCACAGTACTAAAATCCAAAAACCATGCACTGATTTTTCCGGAAGTAGCGGTCCAACCTATGTAACTGACCTCCTTATGTAGCCAAAGCAGGCTAACTCAACTTCACAGAGATACTACTAAGGCGTGCGTAGCAATACTTCCACTTCAGAAATTAACTTTTACTTAAAAGTTGATTTTTCTGCTTCTATTCAAAAGAAGAAGTTGATTTTTTTACTTCTACTCCAAAAGTTGATTCGTTTGATAACAGTTCAAAATTTCTACTTCTAAAATATTGTGGACACAAAATCTTTTATAAAAAAAATTATTATTGGTAATCGAAAAATTTATACTTCATTTTTAAAAGTTTTAAATTTCTTTAAAAAATAATTTTTATTGTTAAAAAATATTATTTACTTTTAAAAATAAAAAATTATTATTTATATTTTACTTAGGTCTACAGTGGATGGCAACTTGGCGGCGATGGCAGTGGTCACAATGGTGGTTGGCGGCGGTAGGTGGTGACGAGCAAGGTGGTCGACGACGATTGGTGGCAATGGTGGGCAGAGGTCAGTGGTGGTCGGTAGTTGGTGGCGGTTGGCGAAGGTCGCCGGTTTGGCAACAAGGGACAATCGGTGGAGGTCAATGGTGGTTGGCGATAGACGGTGGCTAGCGAAGGTCAACGATGGTTGGCGGTTGGCGAAGGTTGGTTGACGATGGGCGGCAGACGACAACGGTCGACGGTGGTTGGCGACCGGGGGCAATTGGCGAAGGTCCATGGTGGTTGACGATGGGTGGCGGATGGGCGAAGGTCGACGGTGGTTGGCGACAGGGGGCGATTGCGAAGGTCCACGATGGTTAACGATGGGCAGCGGACGGCGAAGGTTGACGGTGGTTGGCGACGGGGGGCGATTGGCGAAGGTCCACAGTGGTTGATGATGGGCAACGAACGGCAAAGGTCAACGATGGTTAGCGATTGGCGGAGGTCCATGGTGGTTGGCGATGGGTGGTGGTCGATGAAGGTTGATGATGGTTGGTGATGGGTGCCACTTGGCAAAGGTCTACAGTGGGCGGCGGCGGGCAATGGCCGGCAGCGATCAAGGGTGGTGGTCGGCAATAGTGGTGGGTGTGGTCGGTAGCAAGGGGCAATGGGTAGAGATGGTTGCGAGCAACAGTGGGCAGCGAAGGAGGTCTACGGTGGGTGGAGGCAGGTGTGATTAAAAAGAAAGTGAGGTGAGAAGTATTTTTTGAGTTGAGAAATAATTTTTTTAAACTTTTCAAATTGGAGGAAAGACAACATTAGAAATGAAATTCACTTTAGATGAATTTTTGTCTCAAAAGTTAAAAGCGTGTGCATGATAACACTTAGGGAAGTAGATTTATGCTCTGGAAGTACTTCTGAAGTAAAATCCATTTGGTAATTATTTTTACTTATGAAAGAAATTTCTACTTTTGAAGTAAAATTTCACTTTTAAAGTTATTTTCCCCCAAATTCCAGAAGTTAAAAAATTTCTTCTTAACTCAATAATTACTTCTTGCCTTATCCTCTTTTCATCATACTCTCACCCTCTTTTCGACTAGCTCGCCTTCGCTCACCTCCAACCTCCGCTGCCGCCTACCGTTACCGCCGCCCGCGACCATTTCCAACCATTACTGCCTATGACCACCACCACTCATTGCTGCCATCGACCAATGTCTCCGCCAACCACCATCACTGTCGACCACCGCTGCCACCTGCCACCATTATCGAGTCACCGTCTCTACTCACTGGAGTAAAAAATAAATATTTATTTTTTATTTTTAAAAAGTATATAATATTTTTAATAAAAAATTATTTTTAAATAAAGTTAAAATTTTAAAATGAAGTAGAAATTTTTCAGCTGCCAACAATAATTTTTTTTATAAAATATTTTGTATTAATAATATTTCAGAAGTAGAAATTTTCAACTGTTATTTCTTTGATCAAAAATTAATTTCTGGAATAGAAGTAGAAAAATCC
>JAGVVM010012012.1:0-17480 GCA_019149425.1 Psidium friedrichsthalianum
TTCACCAATCTTGCTGGGCCTTTAAGTCACGCATATTCGGCAACGGTCTACGATCAAATATCTTAGCAACCCCACCACCACACGAAGCCTTTCCAACAAACTGCAATCCTATTTTTTCTATTGTCACCTCATTCAGCCGAACAATAAACAAGATCGTTTTCTCGATGCTAATGGGACAGGACCACCAAGCTTACTGCTTATTCTCACGAAGGACGGTCCTGCTAGAAGACATAATTGCGGATACACTAACTAAAAGTAGGCCCTTTTGCACGAACATTACAATTTAGGACAGGTCACTACAAGAGTAGATGATGGAAACGTATAGGCTGAAATACGTGATTGGGAGACTCGATACAACAGGTAAGAGGAAAACTGGGAATGGGGCGAAATCGGGGAGGAAAGTCAAACTGGGGATATGGACGCTAGTCGAAAGCGGAATTGGCTCCCAGCAGCTTATAGGGATGAGATCAACGTGGACTTGCAACATCCAAGCCCAAGTTGTCCAAACTCACCAAGGAACAGCTAGAGCGGTATGTGGACTTGGTCTCGGCTTCCCAACACCAAAAGAAGAAGTAAAATCGGGGCAAATTTCTGAATTGTCCCTAAGCTCAATTCAGAGATTGTTGAGCATGGTGTTGGCAGATAAAAAGTGCGACCATGAGCCACTTTTGGTAACAATTGATATGACCGTTAGTCCTGAGTTAATTGAGATCATTGATACTAGGGCCTACGTGCATATGACGGGTCGTTTGCGTTGATTATTATATAGTTCGACTCTCCCTTCGTTGAGGAAATCGTCCCCAGCCTATATTCAGACATGACATTCCAATAAGCCACCAAAGTCGGGACAGTTCGAATTTGCCCAACCAGATGACCTCCTATGTGTTATACCATTGCTAGAATTTACTTGCAATTTATAATATCTTTTGTGTGTCAATTTCGACCCAATTGAATTGTCAAGTAACATTTCTCGTTGGTTTATGCTGATTCATGGACCTAACCTCGAGTGAGGGAGGAGTGAGATCAGGGTGAGCTCCAAGGGGGTATGGAGCGGCCGCGTGGGCCCTGGGGTGGGAAGCAACCGGAAGACCAAAATGGGGGAGCAGCTGGCAGAAGTCAAGGTATCAGCAAATTGCAAAAGTGCCTAGAGGAGCGGGGGGCTCTTGGATGATCTAACGAATAGGGGGGGAGGGGGGGGCTTTACCTTGCACGGTGTCAGCGATTTTCGAGAGATTCGTGATAAATGAGCACTACAGCGTCTGAGACTGCGCGATCTCAATTCATCAGTCCCTGCTAAATTCACAAATAAGCCAGGCATAGCGCTATCTTTTAGGCTGAAGATATGTATGAATTTCTCACTCATGCGATCCTATCTGCCCAATAGCATGTTGACACCTCTTCTTTTTCCTCCACCATTCCTCTTTTACCCTTCCGTCCCCAGCACCCCTCCCCCCCCTTTTCCACCTTTTTCCCCCTCCTTTTTCCCCTCCCCCCCCCCCCTCCCTCTTAGGTTCACCTTTCAAAGGGTTTATCAATTCTATGTTGGAGAATTCACAATAAGAGTTGTTTAATCATTTGCCACGCGCCAAGCAAAACTCAATTTTCATTTCTAGTTAGTTTGAATAAAGACTACTGCCTGGTTTCAATGGTACACTGCAGACTGTCTTGTCAAAGGGGTTCGTATAAAAAAATAAAATCAATGTCTCTCCTAGTGTAGCGTTATTTTCAACAATAGTAGGATGATTTCAGTCGAGCGTTGCTTGGTTATATCTTCTACGTCGAAACAGGCCCAACGCACAATGCGTAGACTAGCCTTAGACAGATGATGGGATGTGTCTGTAACTGAGACAAAATGATAATGGAATATCTCAAAAAATACACAACGCTGTTTTAATCGATATGACCCATCCGCCCATGTGTTAAAATGTCGAAGATCTTTAACCGTTGAAATAGCTAGGTGTACTAGTGAGAATGGATCTCTTGAACATAGTTGCCACAGTTAAAGACAAAAAGAATGGACAAGTCTGAGTATGATGATAGTTATAGAAATATCTCAAATACTGCTACTGTTGAACCTGCTAGTTTTAATCACCTTTTCCATTTAATAAAAATTTTTAGAAAATCCATAAAAAATTTAGGAAAATAAAAAACATCATTTGGGGGACTTTGGCACCAGCCAGGAAACCAATTCTTGAACCAAAAAATAACATTTTATATTCACACACAGTATTTTTCCTCGCATTTTATTTTAAACAAATCCTATAGAAAATACAAAAAAAATGAGGAAAATTTACAAAATCCAATATTTGGAAGGCCCGCACAAGCTAAGGAACAATTCTCGAACAAAAATTATTTTTCATTATTTTCCGTACATTTTCACATATTTTTCGAAAATATACAGAAATACCTTAAACAATTCAGGAAAATAGCATTTGAGGCCACAAAAATACAAAAAAATAGTCAGTATGTCGTTTATTATTTAACTTTATACTCAACATTCTGGCTAAAGAAAGTATGCCAAAAAATTTAACCTGGAGACGGGAATTACTTTGTAATGTCTCATTTACAGATTAATGTTAAAAAAAGTATAGAAAATTTACATTTTAGCTCTGTATAATTTTCAATTTGTGCTTTCTAGTGTCGTGACATTTTCCTACTAATAGTCAATTTTGTCAATGGCTTGAATGGTGTATGTTTTTCAGTTAGTGTGAGGTCGAATATGTATCCGGAATATTCAATTTATCATTTGTTCGGATACAGCGCTTGTAGTGGCGGCATTCTTTGTTAGAGGCTTCTATACCTGTCCGATACGCGGCGATTCTTCCAAGGAAGAGGACGGTACGGCAATGGTCATCCTTTGTAGTGTAAGGTTTTGATTCTGTTCGGTCTTCTCAAACTTGGAAAATAATTCCATAGTGATGGGAGGAAATTGTGAGCTTTCCCAGCATAGGACGCCTGGGAAGCACATAAATAAAAAAGCAATGATAACAAAGAGACAAAGACGGTGGGCCGAGAAAGAAAGAAAAAAGAAAAAGGCTGGACTAGGATATGTCTCACTATCTCATTAACGGGTCTGAATCAGTGGAAGCTCACGTGCATGGCCGCGGCCTGATATTCCTCTCTCGTTCTTACCCTAACTTTGAATTTTCTACTCAGAACACCTCTCTGCGACTTCATGGGAGATTTGGTTAGAAATTCAAAAAATAACGATCAACTCGGTCGGTCTAATAGTGCCGACTCTCAGCTAACCGACTTCGGACGGTTCTTGGAAGCTACTTTTCGCTCACGAGACCAAAACAGCTGGGTAGAAAAAAAACTGAAAAGAGATCCTTGATTTGGGGGATTCTCGCGAGAAGATCCCGGTACCCATTGAAGGGTCATCGGCGTTCATGGCCATCACGGGCGGGTTAAAAAGAAAAGAAAGGAGGCAGCAAAAGAGGGAGGAACAAAAAAGGGAGCACTAAGAGGGGGGGTGGAGCACGCGAAGGTGGGGGTTCTACCATTAGAGGTCCTCTGCATTGTTGAGGAAACTGGAGAGAGAGAGAGAGAGAGAGAGAGAGAGAGAGAGAGTGAGAAAGCAACGTGAGTCCAAGTGGGATTCTCAAGAGGAAGAACACAAAAAAAAAGGGAGAGGGGGAGACAACATTCTTAAAAGAGACACGCTGGTAATCCAATCTCAACTTCAACAGACCACGTCACAGTCAAGGCTTCTTCTCATGGACTCCAGATTCCATCGCCATAGTGGAGAAATTGGTCAAACAAGGAGAAGGCTGACTTTGTCCACAAAAACCACCGTCGATAGTGATACGGACCAAGAGCATTCTCTCGGGAGTCCTGCCGCCGCGTACGTGATTATTTCTCCAAGTGTTCGGTCCAGGTCTTCATTGAAGGGTTTGCCTCCCAATTGAGTTCGGGCGTGGAAGCTTGGTGCAAGTCCCAGGCGAATCCAGACTAGAGAGGCAATCTTCATTTCCATGATTTGCGCAGGAGAAAGTCAAAGAAGGCCATTCCCAAGTCCCGAAAGTCCATTCTTTCTGGATTATATTGCACCTCAACCAACATCGCCGTTAATCAACCCTGAATTGATTCAACGGCACCATCATCTCCATCGTTAGCTTCCTCCTAACCATTCGAGTGTTCCTCAAGCTTGCCTGATGATGAACCGATGATTTTGACTCAAGAATACAAGAGACGATCACAACTAGCGTCACCACCGTTGATCAACCATCAGCCACTTCACATTATCAAATGCCCGCGCTTGAAAATTCACTCGCCCAAAAAGCCTCGGTGACGATAGACCATAACCCACGTGATGTCAAAGTCTGACCAAAAGAGACCATAGAATCCAACGGAGAAAGCTGAGTTGAAAAATATGAACAAGAGGAGCACTTGATCGATTTTTTTTATTCCTGGTTCGGTCCATCTCTCAAGAGACTGGCCATTTTGGGGAATCTGAAGGATTTTTTTATCAAGATTGGGGATATTCGGGATTGGTCACATGAAGACATTGAAGATAGAATTTAAAGATCAAGCTGGATTCTGGCAAGCTTCTTTTTAGCTGAAGACTTCTCCTTGGATTTGAACACTGAGTCCCCAGGATCATTCTTTCATGATAGGAGCATCACGCCCGCAAGTCTAATGGGTGCTTCCACCATGCTAGAGCTCCCTCGGAGATCGACCGAAATCCGATAACCAGAGGCCGTCAAGAACAAGAAAAGTTGCAAGCCTGGAATCGGATCATTCTCTCTATGCTCAAGGGTAAGTACTGACGGGGAGAGCATGGGACAACACTGTTGCTCAGTCGCTCGGCCAATTTCTTGTGGTGGAAAGGAAAGCTGCCAACGAATGTAGGAGAACTGACCAGGGCCCGATCATGCACGGACCCGACGAGATCGTTATAATGCAGTGCGAGAGCGGGCCGTCGAACTCGCTCTTGGTGGACAACTCGACCAAAGAGACGTATGAGGTGCAGGCCAACATGGAGAACGGGGTGCTCACGGTGGTCGTCCCCAAGACGGAGGAGGAACATCCAAGATCAAGGCCATCGACATCGGCGTGTATCGTCTTTCATCGTGCTAAACGCAGATGTCCGGAAAAATGGAACGCTAATCCAAGTCATCATCATCTCCAGCAGCTCGCGGCGTGATGTGAGGACACACACTCGTACCACTTGCTCGTATTTGGGAATGAATCCCCAGGCTTCCCGACAACCGCGGCGTCCGTCGTGAGTCGATCTTCGGAAATGTAAGTTTTGCCGGAGAGGAAGTCGTCAAGAGACTTGAAGCCCGACTCTGTGTGGAGATTTGAGAAGGTGCCTGCCATGGCTTTCGATCGAGATTGGAGATGCGAAGAGCGGACGACGAGTGGAGTGAAGAGAAGAAGCGACGAGTTTGAGAACCTGCAAAGGGAAGCACACGGCCACAGGGAGTTTTTCCTCTTGAAGCATCATATAGCTCCTTTGTCATCACCTTCGCTTTCGTTGCGAGAAAGTTTCATCCAGCATCATCTCCCACAAAGAATTGGCATTTGTTAATTTGCTAGCGCGCCAAATTATTCTATTTTTTGGGGTCTGCTTATTAATTCTTTTGCAGGTGACATTGGTGTCTTCTCATACGTGGACCAGCTCTCATGGGCGTGTGACCTCAAGATGCAGACTCGACGTTCTCTCCGAAGTTGTCACCTGATCACCCGTTCCACGCTGAGTGTGCTTTCAATCAGATCATCCTCGACACAAGAGACTTGCTGGCAGGGTGCAAATTCAGAGAAGAAAAGAAACCTTGCAAATCTAGGTAAAGTATCTAAATTTGATTTTTCTGAATATTTGATTCAATATTTCGATGGACTGAATTTACATATCTAAAAGAAATCGTATTGCAAGATTGAGATATTCACCTACCTTAATCCGAAGATTGCATCGTCATTTAGAGAGGATATTATATCTTAAAACATTCAGACTTAGGACCAAAGATTTCCTATATAATTTTGGGACTTAATTCAAATTATTTCCTAGACTTTTAGGATAATCTTTGTTTAGGATAGTTTTAATTTCATTAATAATTAATTCCGAAATTCATTAAACAAAATACCAAAAAAAATCTTGTGCATATGCATTCATATAATTTAGAATATTCCATACCATGCATTTAGATAATGTGTTTTATTTTATATGCACGTCATATAGGTTAGAACCATAATCATCAGCCATGTTCGGATTTACATGTCACGTACGCATGTCCCCGTACGCACGTCCACGTACGCATGTCGCGTTCACACGTCCGCATATGCATGTCCACGTACGCACGTCCACGTACGCATGTCGCGTTCGCACGTCCCCGTACGCACGTCCCCGTACGCACGTCCATGTACGCATGTCGCGTTCGCATGTCCCCGTACGCACGTCCCGTACGCACGTCGCGTCCACACGGTCAAGTACGCATGTCGTGTCGCACGTCCACGTACGCACGTCAACGTACGCATGTCTACATACGCATGTTCACGTACGCGTACGCGTGTCGCGTCGCACATCCACGTACGCATGTCCACATACGCATGTCGCGTTTCGCACGTCTACGTACGCATGTCGCGTCCGCACGTCCACGTACGCATGTCTACATACGCATGTCCACGTACCCATGTCTATGTACGCACGTCAACGTACGTCGACGTTGCAAGTCATATTTGTATATCTATGCTCGCATATTCATGACTGCATGTCTGCATTCGTATGTATATGTTCGCGCGTCTGTATTCGCATATTTATATTTTGATTATCCATGTACCCATTAGCATCCATGCATCCCATCAAAAAAAGTGAAAATAAGAAAAAGAACACCTCACTAGAGCCTTAGGAGTAAATCAAGCCAGAGTTGCCAAATCAGGATATCCATGAAATTAGGTACCGAAAGGGCATTAGTTTTAATTAACTAGTGTAATCAAGTCCCCGAACTCATAATCTCTAGTTCGTAGAAGTAATTTAGTTCTCCCGCTAATTTACTTAGGTTTCTAATCGACCTACCAAAAACGATTAGTGGCGACTCCAAATTCTAAAATCATTGGAACATAAACCAAAGTCGCGATTTAGTAGGGCTTGGGAGAGTCCGCGTTAGGTTAGTCAATCTAATTAACCTGATAACCCGTTCACCATGATCGAAATTTCGAGGGTCGCGACACTACCCCGAAAGACGAATATCACATACCCATTGCAGATATGTTGATTGATTCGGATCTGAGAATGAGATATTATTCTTAATGGATGGACATTTGGGATATAATCAGATATTCATTGCCAAAGAAGATGTCCCGAAAACGGCATTTAGGTGCCCTGGAGCTATTGGTACATTTCAATGGGTTGTTATACCATTCGGGTTGAAGAATGCAGGGGCTACCTATCAATGAGCAATGAATTTTATTTTTCATGATATAATCGGCAAATTCATGGAGGTTTACATTGGTGATATTGTGGTAAAGTCAACCCAGGATAATCATTTGGATTATCCTGAGGAAGCTTTCATTCGAATGAGAAAGTACAAATTGAAGATAAATCCTCTCAAATGTGTTTTTGGTGTGCGAGTAGGAAATTTCTTGGGTTTCCTTGTTAACCAGAGAAGTATTGAAATTGATAGGAATAAAGTGAGAGTAATTATGGAGCTTTGTCATCCCGAATCGAAGAAGTAACTTCATATGGTGTTGGGAAAGATCAATTTTTTTGCGACGTTTCATTGCCAATTTATCCGAAAAAATAGAGTCAATGTTTCAACTCTTAAGACTTAAAAAATATTCTTTTGGGGAGAGAAACAGCAAGTGGCATTTGAAGTAATAAAGACCTATTTGGTTAATCCTCCTGTTCTAATGCCGCCGAAAGCTGGCAAGCCATTGAGGTTGTATATATCAACTGCCGAAAGTACTATTGAGAGTATGTTGGCGCAGGAACATAATGAAGGAAATGAACAAGTGGTGTATTACTTAAGTAGAACATTATCTGATATTGAAAAATGATATACCGCATTGGAAAAGTTATGCTTATCTTTATACTTTGCATGTATAAAGTTGAGACACTACTTGTTGCCAGCAATTATGAATGTACTCGGAAAGACTGATATGATAAAATACAAGTTGTCACGACCTATCATAAAGGGTTGTATTACTAAATGGACATTTATTTTATCTGAATTCGATTTGGCATACATATCATTACAAGTAGTGAAAGGGCAGGCCGTAACTGATTTTCTTACTGAATACCCATGTTTGCAAATTGAAGAAAACGAACAGAGTTTTGTTCAAGTGGTATCTTGGACTATGTACTTTGATGGATCTTATGCTAATAGTAATGCAGGAGCTGGATTAGTGTTAATATCCCCTGATGAAAAGTATACCAGGTGTGTCTGCAACTTGAAATTTGAATGTTCGAATAATCAAGTTGAGTACGAAGCATTGATAATCGGATTAGGAATATTAATTAATCTAAATGTTCAATTCATTAAGATAATTGGCGATTCTCAGTTGATAGTCAAGTAATTAAATGGAGAGTACGAATGTTTGAATGAAAATTTGATCAATTATTATTATTTGGCTAAGAAACAATTAAGCCAATTTAAGGATTATCATATACTCCATGTTAAAAAGAAAATGAATCAAGAAGCCAATGAATTAGCATAAATGGCTTGGGGGTATAGAATATCAGAAGAATTGGCAAATATGATTTTCACCTTCGTAATTTCGGTACCATCTATTGAGCAAAGAAAGATATTGATAGCCATGAATGAAGAAATTCAAGGAGAAGATTGGAGGAAGCCAATAACAGATTATATTTAAAAACTCGATTCGAGAGATCAGAAGTTGAGGAGATAATCTTAAAAGTATGTGATGATGGGAGAAGAATTATACTATAAGTCTTTTGATGGACTGTTATTGCGATGCTTGAACGAAGATGATGCAAAGTTGGTCATGGCAGAAGTACATGAAGGGATATGTGGAGCACATCAGGCTGGTGTCAAAATGAGATGGTTATTGAATAGATATGGATACTATTGGCCATTGATGATGCAAGATTGTAGTGATTACGCAAAAACATGCAACTCGTGTTAGAAACATGGACCATTACAACATGTACTAGCAGCTGAGCTCAACCCAATCATGAAACCATGGCCATTCAGGGGATGAGCAATGGATATAATCAGTCAGATCTACCCACCATCTTTCAATAAACATAGTTTTATTTTGCTTGCCACAGATTATTTCACAAAGTGGGTAGAAGCAGTCCCGTATAAAAACATAAGCCAGAGCACGGTGATCAAGTTTATTGAAGAAGATATTATTCACCTGTTTGGATTGCCTGAGACTATTATAGTAGATCGAGATATAGTATTCACAGGGTGTGAAGTAACAGAGTTTATGTAGTCGCGAGGGATCAAGATGTTACATTCAACACCATATTACCCACAGGCTAATGGACAAGCTAAAGCGACAAATAAGATTGTTGTAGAATTGATTAAGAGACATTTAGAAGAGAATCCAATAAAATGAGATTCTATGTTGTCAATGGTGTTATAGGCTTACCGAAATTCTCGAAAATCAAGCACAAGAGTTAGTCCTCATATGCTTACTTACGGACAAGAAGCCGTGTTGCCAATGGAGATAACGGTGGAATTATTGAGAGTTCAATTGCAGAGTGAAATGCTTTCAGAAAATTATAAAGATTGGATGCATATTAATCTCGACGATTTGGATGAAATCTGTATATTGACTTTAGATCAACTGTTAGCACAAAAGAGAAGGATAGCCCAAGCATATAATAAGAGAGTGAAAATGAAGTGATTTGCTGTTGGTGATTTAGTGTGGAAAACTATCATGCCAATTAACCAGCAGAATCAAGAATTCGGTAAATGGTCACCGAATTAGGAAGGACCTTACCTGGTCACCGAAGTATTGAAAGGAATTACATACCGTTTGATGGATATTGAAGGGAGAGAATTCCTTCGTTCTATCAATGGAAAATTCTTAAAAAATACCATCCTTCGATATAGGAAACACAACAATGGTACGAGTATCAACACTAGTCTAGAAAACGAAAGTATGCTCCAATCCTAGCCACTAAAACTCTCAAGTTGATTTTTAAGGTGCAAATATTGGCCAGAAGATGAGAATGATAACTTAAGTCATATTGAAGTTCTGCTCGTCGCAATTCCAAATTAGTCAGTCGGTATGTCTTGATGCGAATAGCCCTGGCAAGGTCTTCGACTTCATGAGCTCTTGTTTGGAATAAATTGGACAACTTCTCAACCGATAATTCAGCTTGTATCAACTTATCTTCTAGTTCTAAGGATTCTTCTTGATTAGAGATGAGTTCTAAAAGGAGGTCACAGGTATCCTCATCATGGTTCATATCCAGTTGGAGTTGAGTACTAATTTGTGTGCCCAGTTATATTCTTTTTTCAACATGGATAGTTGGGAAGATTCTCTTAAGATGCAAACTCCAAATGCTTCAGCTCTTCGGATTACAGGTTCGATATGATGAATTTCTGTGACAAGGTGGTGAAATTCGTCCAGGCTGGAAGGAAATAGTGAAAATAACTCTCACATCAAGTCAAGAAAGTAAGGATCAACAGATAGAAACAACCTGGCTCGGAGCATGTTTGATAGTTTATTGATTTCTAACCAAAGTTCTCAATTCCATATCAAACCATAGTAGCCATATGAGAGCAGCTTATACAATCGTTTCAAGATAAAACGATCATCATAAGGAGTGAGATTGACAAAAGATGTATCTAGAAAGGAAAATTAAATCAACAAAATGATCGCAAACATCAATTGGTTGGAAATAAAGAGAGTTTATTGAAAATAGGAATTGAAATTCAGGTGAAGCAAAGATGTAAAAGACCATCACAAGAGATATTACCTTGGTAGGAATGGTGATTATTTTGTGAATAGATTTGAAGAGCAGCGGAGGATGAAGAATCCCTCGAAGGCGTGACTGAAAGCACTAAAGTTTAGGAGTGAGTGAAAATGGTCAGAGATTTTATAGGCCAAAGGATGTGACGGTTATAGAGACGTGGAGAATGGCTTTAGAAAAGAACTAGAATAAGACGACATGTGTTAGTGCGAGGATTAATTTTGGTTCTTTGTGTTATTATCTTCCCAAGTCCGAATTGCGAGTTGGGAAATTTTCGGGAAGAGGTGTTAGTTCTTTAATATTGTCTTCCCGGATTCAAGCTATCGAAGATCTAAGTTAAAGGAGCTTTGGGAAGAAATTTCGATTTGTTGCATTCTTGTCTTCCCGAGTCCAAGTTGCAAAAGGATTTGAGTTGAGAACCTTTCGGGAAAAGATTTTAGTTCCTTATAATATTGTCTTCTCGAATTCAAGTCGTTAAGAGGTAAGTTGAAGACTTTTCGGGAAGAGATTTTAGTTCTTTATATTATTATCTTCCCGAAACCAAATTGTCGAGGAAGTTACAGCAGAAAGACTCAAAGTAAAATATCAGGGATCATTTTTCCAAGACAGAATAAACATAAAGATACGAACATTAGAGGAGTTTGTCTGAGAATTGATGACTTAATATTACGATTGTCATTTGGCTTTGGCCAGCATTCTTTTGGCTTTCTTTACAAAGGACTGCAATTGAAATTCAAGATTATAATTCTGCTCTATCATGTCTCACCTTCGCTTCTCTGTTGTTTGACTCTTTCGCCTGCGTGATTCATATTCCTTCTCCAGTTCTTTGGCCTGATGAAATTCCCGCCAAGCTGAAAGGTAGAAACTGTCCCTTTCAGTCGTACGAAGAAGGAGTTCGTTTTGAGTAATTTTGAGCGTGGCTTCAAGCTCTTCTTTCTTTCTCTTGAGACACTCAACTTCACCCTCCAGAGATGTGTAGGTATTGAAGAACAAAACTACATCACTCCACTTCTTATACAGTACATCTTCAACAGCCAATTGTGGTTGTTCTTCAAAGAGAAAGTAAGGCAAGGTATGCATGTTGACCCTCATAGTGTCTACTACTTCGATAAAGCTGGTTTGAAATCCGTCGCAAATATCTTGAAGTTCAGCCGAAGGCATGTAAGAATGATTTCTCAAATGGATCTCCTAGAAGAGGGCTCTAGCTCGCTATTCTCTCCGTGAATCCACAATGAGCTTCCCGTAGCCAGGTTCTAGAAGGTTTAAGAATTCTTGCCATTTAGCCTTGGCAACCTGGAGGGGACTGAAGAGAATGCCGATGAGAGGTCTTGTGGTTGGTCTGTGTCAAGTTGTTCTTGCCCTGCTCTGACCAGTGAAATTCTTTTGAATTCAGCCCTTTCTTGCTTAGACATTTGGGAGACCTCTTTCAACGGTGGAGTAGCAATTGTTGAAGATGACGATGTGTCCAAAATTGAAGTTCTAGATGCTCTAGGGAGTGATGCAGGGCACAGCAGAGGTGAATCAGTTGTTGAAGGACTTGTAAGGACTTCGACTTCAGTGATCAAAGTCTGCGTCGCCGCTGAACGAGGTCCTTCAGCGCCTACAATTCAAAGAGGCCAGTTAGTTTTCAACTAAAATACATTCAGAGGGAGTAAAGTAAGAAATTCATATACTGATAGTGTGAGCAGGGATACTCTTTTCAAGGATATGTGAAGTTGAACGCGTGATTGGAGATATGTCTAGATTGGTATCAATTTGAAGAAGAGGAAGAGGAGTCTCTACTGTTGAAGCTTCTTTTTACACGACTGGATATCAGGGATCAGTTAAAATTGAAAAAAGTTCAACAATGGTAAGTGAAATGGGAGAAGCACATACCAATTGGGTCTATAGAATCAGCTTCTTGGAGAATAGACAAATCCCGAGAAGTAATCAATGGTGGGGCAGAAATTGCTTCGGGAAGAGGAGAAGCTTCTACTTCTATAGTAGGACTCAAGATCGGGATTAGAGAAACCGAACGAGATGGAGAAGGGGTAGGTGTCTTCTTAGAACCTGGAATTCAAAGGCTAAAGTCAGATATGATAGCCCAGCAGTTACGAATGAAAGTATGAAAGAAAGTACAACTACTTACTCTTACTTGATCGAGGTTTCTTCAATAATCGGAGTGACAAGTCAGGAAGTGAACCCTTGGTTGAGGCTTTCGAGGGGATAGACACGGATATGCGAATGCTTGTTTCCCGTTTTGATTGTTTCTGAGTTGGTTTTTCCATAACAGGAGACTTCGGTGATATTGTCCTTTTCCTTATGCCATCTGTAAGAGTATATATTAGTGTTAAGCAACAGGTGAGTCAATACCACATAACAAAAGGAAAGAGGTTACCTTTCTTGGATTCTCTCAATGGTGCTGGAAGTGCTTTTGGTGCCGTGTCTGCCTTGGGGATTAAGCTAGGATTTATCTCCAGCACTCGACCCCATATTGACTCCAAATTCTTGATTTCGGAAAAAATGAGAGAGTGGTGCTCTTTCCACCAATATGTGAAGTCAGGGGTAGCATGTGCAAGTCTCAGCTCGAACTCAGATACATGAAGCTTTCGATAGATTCTCCGAATGATGACATTCAATTCGGTGAAGGGTGAAGCATCCGAGAATTTGCAAAGAACTTTGTTAGGTAAAGAGGGGAAAGAAAAAGTGTTAAGTGTCGGGACAGGAACCCCTTAGATAAGCCCAAATTGTCGAGTGCAATACTGGGGAGAGTAAATTTCAAAGCCAGAAGCAAGCCTGCCCTTGAACGAGACCCTAACTGGAAGATCGATGGAAGTCAGTATTACCTGCCAATACTTGCTATGATTATCTTGAAAACCAGAGAGATACCGACGGAATTTGAGAGTTAAAAAGGGGATAAAGTCAAAAGTCTCTGCGTCAAAGGAATAGAGCTGAGTTATAAAATATCGAAAATAAGAAGAAAATTCGGTATCAAGAGGGAGGAATTCTTGACTCAAAGCTTGGCAAGAGAGATCATTGGGTATAGAGATAGAAGGGGGTTGACCAAATTGGTTTTCTGAAAACCATGAAGGGAAATAGAAGGCAGCCCAGAATTGCAAAATCCAAAGAGGGCTACCAAAAGCCTCATTCGCACTCGAAGAAGTGACAAAAGCAGCATGAGATAGAACTCTATACAGAAGAGCAAGGGCAGTTTACCAAGGGCTAACTTGGTTCCTGCGATTAGGGCATTGGCTATGTATAGGAAGTCTTTAGATACCCTAATAACAGGGTGATAGAAGAGAAATTTGCATAGCCAATAAAGTAGGAAGGCAGTGTATTCCTTGTCGGCAACCTCTCCATCTTTCCGAAAATACTTGCTCAAGAAAGTTTCGTAAGACAAATCAGAGTCCGTGAGCTGATGGAAACCTGGGCAAGTGTTTGTCGGAATGGTAGCAACATCTGCTCCTAGAGGACTGAGACCAGTGATACAAACAAGGTCAATAAGGGTTATAGTCATTAGAGCAAAAGGGAAAAAGAAGCAGTTAGTGGATGAAGACCAAAAGCTAGAAAGGGTACCGATTAGCTGAAAGTGCAAACGGTAGTTAAAACAACAAAGGCAAAGAGCGTCATGAGTCTAAAGCTCATCCCAGAGTGTGGCCTTAGAAAGATGAAGCCGGAAGTACCATTGATAAAAAGATTGGTCGAGTGAGAAAAAAGCCCTAAGATGGGATGGTTGAGAAGTCTAGTTATAAAGCGAACAGGGGAAAATGATGGGGGGAATCTTAGGGGGGGGGGGAGGGGGGGGGTTAAGATTAAAGGAGGAAATTAAAAAAAGGCTTAAAAAGGGGCCGGAAACGGGAAGGGGCGGGGGGGGGGTCGTTACCATTCTGTGTTGGGGGAAGAAACATGGGGGCGTCCAAAGTCGGTTAAGGGTGTAATGGGGTGATTGGAAAGGGAGGGATCAAGGGGGTGGGGCGGGGGGGAGGGTTAGAAAAAGGGAGGGGGGTAAAGGGTCGGATGGAGGGATTGGTAGGGGTAACAAAAGACGGGGGGGGTGTGGGAAGTGGGGTTTAAGGGGCTAGAGGGTGTTAAGGGGGGGGAAAAAGGTGGGTGGTGCGTGGGGGGGAAGCGGGGGTGGGGGGTTGGGGCGTGGGAAAAGGTCCGTTAGTAGGGGAAGTGGGGGGGGGGGGGGGGAAAAAGCTGGTAAAATAGGGTTTGGGGGGCGGGTCGGGGGGGGGGGGGGGGCTGGGTTTAAGGGGGTGGGGGGGGAAGTCGGAGGCCGGAACGTGAAGGGGGCGGGTTATGGTGGTTGGGGAGGAAGGGGGGTGGGGGGGGTAGGTTGAAGGAAGTGGGGGGGGGGGGTAAGGCGTGGGAGGTGGGCGGTGGGGCAAAAGGTGGAGGGGGGGGGTAAAGGGGTGTGAAGGGGAAAAGGAAAAAACAGGGGGAAAGGGGGGGGGGGGAGTGGTCCGTTAAAAGTGGGGGGTGGCATGGGGGGAGGGGAGGGGGTCGGGGTGGTGTGTCCGCCTTTAGGGGGGGGGTGGCGGGGGGGAGGGGGGGGGGGTCTTAAAGCCGGGCTAGGGAGTTTAAAAGGGGGTGGGGTGCTTTAAAAAAGGGGGGGGTGGAGGTGGGGGGGGGTTAGGGGGGGGGGGGTGTGGGGGCGGGGGGGGGGTGGAGGGGGGGTAAGAAAAGGTGAGGGAAAGGGGGGGAAAAGTGGGAAGTGGGGGGGGGGGGAAACAAGGGGTATAAAAGGGGGGGGGTCGAAAAAAAAACACATAGCGGGGGGGTGTGGGTGTCCGCCTCAAGGGGTAAAGGAGGGGTGGGGGGGGGGGGAGGGGGGTTTTTTAACAGGGTTTTGGGAAGGGGGGGGGGTAAAAAGCTGGTGGTGAAAAGGGGGTGTACAAAAAAGCGGGTAAAAAGGGGACAAGGGGTTTTCCCCTTAAAAAAGGGGTGTGGGGGGGGGGGGGGGTAAAAGGGGGCGCGTGGCGGGGGGGTTAAAACAGCTGGTTTAGGGGAAGGGGTGTTAAAAAAAGGGCGGTGATTTAAAAAAGGTGGAAGAAGGGGGGCAAATGAAGTGGTACCTCCTTTATCAACTAGCACTTGTCCAACCACTCCCATCTTAGGGGTTTTTTCTACTAACCTCGACCAATCTTCTTTATCAATGGTACTTCGGCTTCCTCTTCTAAGCACCACACTCTGGGATGAGCTTTTCTTATAGACTCATGACGACCTTGTTTGCTTGTGTGTTAACTACGTTTTGCACTTTCAGCTAATCGGCAACCCTTTCTAGCTTTGGTCTTCACTCCACTAAACTGCTTCTTTTTCATATCAGGTTGCTCTAATGACTATAAACCCTTATTGACCTTTTTGTATCACTGGTCTCAGTCTATAGAGCAGAGTTGCTACCATTCCGACAAAACACTTGCCAAGGTTTCCAATTAGCCAAGGAATCTGATTTGTATTACTAAACCTTTCTTGAGCAAAGTATTTCGGAAGATGGAGAGGTTGCCGACAAGGAACCTGCCTCCAGCCATTTATTGGCATGCAAATTCGCTTCTATCACCTGTTATAGGGCACCTCTAAAGACTCCTATAATTAGACAATGCCCTAATCGAAGGAACCAAGTTAGCCCTGGTTAAAC
The DNA here is from genome assembly GCA_019149425.1 of Psidium friedrichsthalianum. Classification (NCBI taxonomy): domain Eukaryota; kingdom Viridiplantae; phylum Streptophyta; class Magnoliopsida; order Myrtales; family Myrtaceae; genus Psidium; species Psidium friedrichsthalianum. The sequence continues at coordinate 16,506 of JAGVVM010012012.1, forward strand.
TGCCCTTGCTCTTGTGTATAGGAGTTCTATCTCAGCGCTTTTGTCACTGTCTTCGAGTGCGAAGAGGCTTTTGGTAGCCATCGTATGGATTCGTGCATTCTGGGCTGCCTTCTATTTTCCCTTAATGGTTTCAGAAAACCAATTTGGGTAAACCCCCTTCTATTCTCTATACCCAATGATCTTCTGCAAAGCCTTTGAGTCAAGAATTCCTCCTTTGATACCTGAATTTCTTCTTATTTCGATAATTATAACTCACGCTCTAGTCCTTTTGACGAGAGGACTTATTGACCCCCTTATCCCTTCTAACTCTCAAATTGCGCGTATCACCCTCGGTTTTCAAGAAATCTAGCGTATGGCAGTCGCCCCCCAATACTGACTTCCATCGATATTCCCGATTAGCTGTCTGTCAAGGCTAGGCTGCTTCTGCTTTGAAATTTACTTCCCAGTATTGCACCGACAATTTGGGCTTTATACTAAGGGGTCCTGTCCCGACACTTAACACTTTTCTTTCCCCTCTTTACCTACAAAGTTCTTTGCACATTCGCGGATGCTTCACCCCACCGGAATGTGAAGCATCATTCGGAGAATCTACGAAAGCTTTCATGTAGGCTGAGTTCGAGTGAGGACTTGCACATGATACCCCTGATCTCCATATGGTGGAAAGGCCACCACTCTCTCATTGTTCCGAAATCAAGAATTTGGATTCAGTCAATATGGGCTCGAGGTGCTGGAGAATAAATCTAGTTAAATATAAACTTAAATAACCCAAGGAGACACCCCCGGACACCAAAAGCACCCCCTCAGCACATTGAGAGAATCAAGAACAGAAAGGTCATCTCTTTCCTTGTGTATGTGTGCGTATTGACTCCACCTGTGACTTAAACACTAATAATATCTACATATGGGATAATGGAAAAGGACAATATCACCAATCTCCTGTATGGTAAAAACCAACTCAGAAACAATCAAACGGAA
>JAGVVM010012013.1:0-14906 GCA_019149425.1 Psidium friedrichsthalianum
AAATTCAGGGGGCATCAATCTAGACTTCCGACAAAACCGTCAACATTTCAATTCACCGATTTTGACTCCAACCGAACCATATTTTCGATGGGTTCAAAATATCTGCTAAAATAGGGCAGTTATAACCTCTGCAATCTACCACCTAATAATCTCGCACAAACTAGCATAATATTAACTAATAGCTCCACAACCAAGCAATTAAATCTGCTCCACAGGTCCACAGAAAATCGGTAGAGTATTAAGCGTTTTTTCTCTCCAACTAAATACGCCAAATTCTAATCCAACTCACAAACAAAAAGTCTACATATATTCTACAACAAGCAATAACATTTTACTCCGCTCAACAATGCTGGAAAGTCCAAGACAGAGTGGAATAGAAGCTGAAAAACTCGCATAGAGTAAACAGCTTCGCGCACCTCTCGCTCCAACTGAAACATATCCAAGAGGTCTAGAGCTGATCTTGGGGTGATTTTTGTGGGGGGGGGGGAGTTAAAATTTCAGGAGACCTAGCCGTGTCGGTGGGAAGAAACTTACACTGTGTCGGGAAATTGGAACCGACGAGTGGAGGCCGGCGAGAGAAATGGCAAAACACTACCGAAACAACCGTCAGAAAGCAGAACTGAGGAAGGGCTGACTTTGATTCGGTACTGGTGATTTCTGTAGGAGTCTTTTGGATGATCCGTTTAAGATTATCGAGCTTAGGTCTTACGAGACACAGCCGCAAACTGTGGCGCGATTTGGAGTTCGGAAACGAGCTTCGAACGGGTCGTTTCCGTCCGAAGCGCGGCGTGCTGGACGCGCGAGAAGCAGCCTGGCCGAGAGAGAGAATTTGGATTGAGTGTGAGAATTGAGGCGAGAGAGAGGGCTTACAATCCACTAAAGCCAAGAGAGAGATGATACTTCCCCTTTTTGACCGGTCTAAGCTCCTCTCCAGCCAAGGAAGCTTGCTGCAACAAGCTTGGTGAAGAGTCAACCACCGTCCCGACCAATTGGGGAGTGCCATGTTCAAGGTGGGGTTCACATGCCAAGAAGTCAAAAACGACAGCCTATCAGGTGTGGACATGTAGTGATTTTGAGTAGATACAAGGTGGATAATTTAAACGACAAAGAATGGGACCCCGGTGCACTCGATCGGTAGAGCGAATTTTGGAAATTGAGAGTTTACAGCTAAACGATGCCTATGATGAGGCGAACCCAAATTTGTAACGTCCTAAACTCTCGAAAAAACTCACTAAAAATATCTGATTATTTCTAAAGAAAACTGAGAGCGAACCGGGGGCAAAAACGGTCATTTTCACTTATCGCCTCCTTCGCGGCTCTCCAAGTTAATTCCATACTCTGAAGTCCAGTACGATGTCCAATTCATTTATGCGAAGCCCTGAGACCTCGACTGTCCTAAATCAGAAATCCATTTCGTGGCCACATTCATTGACTCGTGACTTTAGTAAATGCTCAGGCCCACGGCGGCGGATAGGAGATACGCGTATCGACCGTCAGGTCACGTACTTTAAATCCTAAATCGCCATTCCCTTTTGGTTAGTTATATAGCTGTTTGACCTCGACTGAGATTAGTAAGCTAGTGCGTTGCGATGAGTTTATATCCATTGATATATAGCAGGTATCTGAAAAAGCTTTAGAGGCATCCGGTAGGGGCAGAAGAGGAAAGGGCGTTGGACCGTCAGGCTCGCAGGTTGGAGCCGCGGGAAGTTCGGGTACTGGTCAAGCAGCTGAGAACCCAGAAGTTACTCGAGCTGCTGAAGGCCCAAGGGCTGCAAGGAACCCGAGAATGGAAGGAGTCATGAGGGCCCTAGAGGAGATTGGGAACCTGATGGGCAGGCAAGCAGAAGGAAGGGCTGTTGAACTCGCCCAAGCCGCTGAAGCTGCAGTAGCGGCAATGAATGTGAATATCGGAGGCGGAAATGGAGCTCGACAGATGCATCAAGTGGTCGAGCAGTTCTTGAAGTTAAAGCCACCAAAGTTTAATGGAAGTGGAGGACCTGAGATAGCATCCCAATGGGTTGAGGAGTTGGAGAAGGTCTTTTCTTTATTGGATGCACTGAGGAAGAGAAGGTTACGTTGGCGGTTTACCAGCTGCAAGGTATCGCTAGTGATTGGTGGAAGGCTACCCAAGGAAGGTATTCCCAGCTGGAACAGCGCAGAATTGGACTACTTTCTGTGAGGCGTTCAATGGAAAGTATTTCTCAGAGGCCGCACAGGAGCGGAAGATGGAAGAATTCATGCGGCTTCGCCAAGGTCAGATGAGTGTAGATCAGTATGAAGCGGAGTTCGCAAGATTGTCAAGATTCGCTCAAAGAATGATAGAGAATCCCTGGGATAAGGCTAGAAGGTTCCGTGACGGTTTGAAGCCGGAACTCCGTAGCCAACTAATCCCAACTGGTTTAAGGGATTATGGTACGATTTATGAGAGGGCACAAGAGATAGAAAGGGACATGATGGAAAGAGCAATCGCATCTGGATCACGATTTGTACCTGGCAGGGACAATCGGAGCTTTGGGAAAAGGCCGATGATGATAGATAATCGGAGGTTTGTCCCTCCTGCTCGAGGGAATTTGAGGAAGCCAAATTATTCTCCGAGCATGGCATGTCGAGAGTGTGGAAGAAGGCATGCTAGAGGTCCTTGCCCAAGTATGACTGGAGCTTGTTTTAGATGTGGACAGATGGGGCATCAAGCTAAGAATTGTCCGCAACCCGCCCCTAGATCCCAATTTCAGCCGCCAAAACCCCAAGGAATACCTCGGATTGGAGCTGCACTTCAAGGAAACCAAAATAGACCTCCCGCCCAAGGACGAGTGTATGCTGTGGCGCGAAAGGACGCAGAGAATGCGCCCGGCGTGATCACAGGTACCGTTTCTCTCTGTGATCATGCTGCATATGCTTTATTTGATCCTGGAGCATCGCATTCGTTTATATCTGAGCAGTTTGTGATGTTGGCGGGTGTTGAAGTGAAACCCTTAGAAGTGTTATTGCATGTAACGACTCCGTTAAAAGATAAAGTGATTGCTTCTTTTGGATGTCCTGCATGTAAGATTGTGTGTGATGGTAGAGAAGAGTTGATTGATTTGGTAGTACTGCCCATGTATGATTTTGATGTGATAATTGGTATGGATTGGCTGGTTAAACATGGAGCAGTAATTGACTGTGGTGGTAGGGTGATTCAATTTAATCCAGTGGGTCACCCTAGATATGAAATTGTGGGAAACCGAGGAGGAACCTCGATTCCTTGGATTTCGTCGCTGGAAGCGACAAGGTTGATGGACAAAGGATGTCTAGGATTTTTAGCTTCTGTGGTAGATTCCTCAGTTAAGGAGATGAAGCTTGAGGAAGTACCAGTGGTACGGGATTTTCCAGATGTTTTTCCTCAGGAATTGCCAGGATTGCCACCAGAAAGGGAAGTAGAGTTCGTGATCGAATTAGCCCCTGGAACGGAGCCGATTTCGAAAGCACCTTATAGGATGGCGTTATCAGAGTTGAAGGAGTTAAAGGTGCAACTGCAAGAATTATTGGACAAAGGATTTATTCGTCCAAGTGCTTCGCCATGGGGTGCACCAGTGTTGTTTGTGAGGAAGAAGGATGGGACATTGCGTTTATGCATTGACTATCGGCAGTTGAACCAAGTGACTGTTAAGAATAAGTATCCACTGCCAAGGATCGATGATCTGTTTGATCAGTTGCAGGGAGCGTCAGTATTTTCAAAGGTTGATTTGAGGACAGGTTATCACCAGTTAAGGATCAAGAAGGAGGATGTGCCAAAGACGGCATTCAGGACAAGATACGGGCATTATGAATTTACGGTCATGCCCTTTGGATTGACGAACGCTCCAGCCGCTTTCATGGATATGATGAATCGGGTATTCAAGGAGTTTTTGGACCAGTTCGTCATTGTGTTCATCGACGATATTTTGATATACTCCAAAAGCTCTGAGGACCATGAGTTGCATTTGGATATTGTTTTACGGACCCTAAGAAAGCACTCGCTTTATGCCAAGTTTAGTAAATGTGAGTTTTGGCTTAATCGAGTGGCGTTCCTTGGACATGTTATTTCTGGCGAAGGAATCTCAGTGGACCCATCGAAGATCGAGGCAGTTGAGAAGTGGCCAAGGCCGACATCAGTCACAGAAGTAAGAAGCTTTCTGGGGTTAGCAGGTTATTACAGACGCTTCGTGGAAAGGTTTTCCGCGATAGCAACTCCTCTAACGCACTTGTTAAAGAAGGAAACGAAGTTCATGTGGACGGATAAATGCGAGGAGAGTTTTCAGGAGCTTAAGTATAAGCTGACGACCGCACCGGTGTTGACAATTCCGTCAGGATCTGGAGGATTTGAAATTTATAGTGACGCTTCGTTAAAGGGACTTGGATGTGTCTTGATGCAGCATGGACGAGTAGTAGCATATGCATCGCGACAATTAAGGCCTCACGAGATGAATTATCCGACACACGATTTGGAACTCGCAGCAGTTGTGTTTGCGTTGAAGATATGGAGGCATTATCTGGTGGGGGAAAAGTTTCAGATTTACACGGATCATCAGAGTTTGAAATATTTGTTTTCACAAAAAGAATTGAATATGAGACAACGTCGGTGGATGGAGCTATTGAAGGATTATGATTGCGAAATTTTGTATCACCCAGGAAAGGCAAACCGAGTTGCGGATGCTCTTAGTAGAAAATCAAGCATCGCGCAGATGATGGTCAAGGAATGGACCCTACTAAAAGAAGTAAGAGACTCGGAATTCAAGATAGAGATAGGAACTCTCTCGAGTCTAATGGCCACATTAAGAATTGAACCGGAGATTCAGGTGAAAATTAAGGAACTGCAACCTACGGACCCTGAACTTCAAAAGGTATTGGCGATGGATGTAGCCAAGAGAAAGCCTGAGTTCCAAGTCATGGAAGATGGGATTTTGAAGTTTCGTGGACGGCTCTGCGTACCAAATGATGCTGAATTAAAAGAAGAAGTTTTATCTGAAGCTCATCGCAGCAATTACAGCATCCACCCAGGCAGTACGAAGATGTATCAAAATTTACGTCAACACTATTGGTGGAATGGAATGAAAGGGATGTAGCCAAGTATGTGGCTAAGTGTTTGACGTGTCAGCAAGTAAAAGCACAGCATTGTAAGCCTGGGGGATTGCTTCAGCCATTAGAGATCCCTGAGTGGAAATGGGAGCATGTCACGATGGACTTCGTGACGGGTTTACCAAGGAGTCAGAGAGGTAATGACTCAATATGGGTGGTGATCGATAGATTGACCAAGTCAGCTCACTTCATAGCTGTACGAAAGGATTTTGCTTTGGAAAAGTTGGCCGAGTTATATGTACGTCAGATTGTTCGTCTTCATGGTGTGCCAGTGTCAGTGACATCAGATCGTGATCCGAGATTTACAGCGACATTCTGGAAAAGTCTGCAAATGGCGTTGGGATCAGAATTAAGGTTTAGTACAGCCTATCATCCGCAAACTGATGGTCAGACTGAAAGGACTATTCAGACGCTCGAGGATATGTTGCGAGCGTGCGTCATAGATTTTAAAGGCGGATGGGAAGACCAGTTGCATTTGGTGGAATTTGCGTATAATAACAGCTATCAACAGAGCTTAAAAATGGCACCATTCGAAGCTTTGTATGGCAGGGCGTGCAGAACTCCGTTATGTTGGGATGAGGTTGGCGAAAGAAGGATAACGGGCCCGGAATTGGTTCAACAGTCAGTTGAGGCTGTCAAAGTTATCAGAGACAGATTGAAAACGGCTCAAAGTCGTCAAAAGAGTTATGCAGACAAAAGACGAAGGCCACTGGAGTTCCAAGTTGGGGACCATGTGTTTCTAAAGGTATCACCAATGCGAGGACTATCTCGATTTGGAAAGAAAGGAAAACTGAGCCCGAGGTTTGTAGGCCCATTCGAGATTTTGGAGCGCATTGGGAATTTGGCCTATCGTCTGGCGCTGCCGCCCAACTTATCGCAAGTGCATAATGTATTCCACGTATCAATGTTAAGAAAGTATGAGCCAGATAAGAGCCATATACTCGATCATGAAGTCATTGAAGTTGACGATCGAGTTTCGTACGTGGAAAGACCAGTGAGGATTGAGGATCGCAGAGAGCAAGTCTTGAGAAATAAAACGATCCAGCTGGTTAAAGTAGTCTGGGAACATCATGGAACCGAAGGCGCCACGTGGGAAAGCGAAGACGAGATGAGGCGCAAATATCCCAGTTTATTTGAGTAGTTTGATGTATTAGTATGTTGTAATTTCGAGGACGAAATTTCTTAAGAGGGGAAGAATTGTAACATTCTGAATTTCGACCCCTGTTTGGGACTTGAATATAGAATGGATATGTCATGGATGCACTATTAATGAATTCCACTCGAAACTGATCACTTCGAGATAACTGACCAAAAGGGAAGGGCTATCTAGGAAAATAAGTACGTGGACCAATTGGTCGATACGCGTAACTCCTAACAGCCACCCGTTAGTTTGAGAATTTCATTATAGCTGCTATCTAATGAATTTGGCCACGAATTGAGTTCCGAATAGGACAATCGATTTTCAAGAGCGTTGCAGTTGCTAAATTTGGATATTGACGAGAAAGGTTCGGAAATTGATAGTTTGGACTCGGAGTGCCGAGAAGGAAGGCAAAAATTAGAAATTTCTGTCGAGTCCCCGATTTGCCCTGGATTCAGTGGCTAGGGTGTGAGATGAATTTTAGCGAAGTCAGAAAAATTTTCCGAGATCATCTCGAGTCATTTTCCCTTCGCGATTGAGCCAAAATAACACCGATTCAGTCCCAATCAGTCCCGTTTTGGCACGAATTTTGAGGATTGACTAGTCAAACTTGCTCTCCAAGTTTTGACCAGATTGGATAAGCTTTGACCAACTTTTGGTCAAATCGATGAATAGTAACCGAGATATTTTATTATTTTATATTATTATTATTATTTTCTCAAATAATGGGTTCTTTCTCTCTCTTCTTCTCCCCTTTTACGGCAGAAACCCCCACCCCCTCACTATTCCACCATAGAAACCACTTTCTCTCTCTTTTTCCCCCCCTCTCATTTGGCTCCAAATTCTGGCTGCAGACTTCAACCGGCCACTGACAAAAATCTGTAAGTTGGATTCTCGCAATTTTTGGATATGTTGTAGTTCAATGTCTTACGGTTCTAACCCAACTTGAATCGCCTCAATCCGAGGTCGTTTGACCCTTCAAATGTATTTTCTCGTATCAGTCGACGAAACTGTTTTCTGGGTGCCGAATTTCTGTTTTAGCTCAAAATGATATATGTCGACCTCGGCTGCCCTTAGATCTCATTTCCATGTCAAATATGTGATTTCTAGTTCATTTTGGTGCCTAAACAGCCCCCTCACAGCCCCGGTTTCTCTTGGTTTAGCCGTTCTCTTCCCTTGTCGTCGTGCGCCGCCGCCGGTCTCGGTTGTCGCCGGTTGTCCTTCGCCATTTCAGCTGGTTTCCACAGCTTGTCAAGCTTCGTTTGGTAAGTTAAACCTCTATTCCTTGATTAGGATATTGAACTTGCCATGGATTAGCTCTAGAGTCCGATTCGGGGTAAATCGGTTTAGAAAAATTTCCGGAAACGGCGTTATTGGTGGAAATCAATTCTGTGGAATGCTGTGATATGCAGTTTGGATGTGAATTGTTGTTGTATTGGTTGAATATAGGCTGGTGGTGTTGATTGGAGTGGGTCCCGTGAGGTTCGGGCCTCGAAAAATGAATTTTTGGGACATTTTCAACAAAAACGGGCCAAATAGTACTCTGGAATCACTGTTCACGACATTCTGTGTACTGTTCACGTGCTGCCCAATTTGATTTTGAATTGAGAATGACAATTCATGTGGGTCCCGTATGGCTTGAGTATTTAAAAGTGAGAAAATGAGGCATTTTTGTCACAAACGGGCTCGGAAAATATTCCACGTGACTATTCCCGGTGCCCGAGAGCTGTGGCTGAGTCCAAATAATATTTGTGGATTATCCACGTGTGTCCACGTGCGATGATTTTGTGATTTTGGGTCCGACGTGGAATTTTTGGCAATAAAAATGAATATAATTGGGCATTTTTAATATAATTGGGCACGTGAGATAAATTGATTGGTTTGGCCATGGTGTCGGCCATGTGGATTGATATTCTTGGGCACGTGTTTTGAATTGTGGCCTAACGTACTTGGCCGTGTTTTCTGCCCAATTGAATTGGCATTATTTTATTAGCCTGAGAGGCTCGTGCGATGGATTTCGCGTGTGAAATTGCATATCATTGTCACTTGGCGTAATACGTAGCCATATTGTGACTTGGCGTAAAATGTAGCCACAGAGGCGTAAAATGTAGCCTCAGAACGTAGCCTCGTGCGCCCTGATGCGTTTGACGCGGGGTAGCTGGAGTGATAAGCGTGCCAACCTGAGGCGGTTCTTCTACGCGGGTTGGAGCACGGACCTGATGCGCCTAAATGACGCGGGTCGGACCTGGCGCCTATACGACGTGGGTCAAATTGGCTGTTAAGCCGAGGCTCAAGATTGAGCGTGCATGCATATGCGATTGCTGTGATTGTCCTGCTTGGACGTGTTTGGTTTAAATGCCTAATGATTTTATATTGAGCCATTGATTGGCGATGATTTCGATATCCTGATTCTGTGTGGTCCCGGATTGGACCAGAGATTCGAACTGTATTGATGTTTGGTCATTTTATGGCGAGCTTTATATTGAACTGTGCTTGGTATTTTTCTGGCCCTATGATTTTGAGTTCCTGGATGAGGCTTGAGAGTTTAGTCTGAGGTTGTTTGGTGTCCTGAGAAGGGGATTAGGGGTTAGCTTACTGAGATTCGTTCTCATGGGTGATTTCCCCATTTTTCAGACCCCAAACCGCCGCAGTGAATGCGATCCTAGTAAGGCAGGGGATCGAGTTGGATATTGAGTCGGAAACTCAGCTTTTTCTTGGATCGGATGGTGGGGCGGATGTCGATGAGCACAGTTGGAGTTGAAGCCCTTTTTGTAGAAATTTGTATGGTTTGCTTGTAGTCGAAGATAGAAATTGCCGACCTAAGCCCTTTTTGTTAAAGGTCGAGCTATAAGATGTCAAAGGACGACAGGAATTTTGATTTGTGCATATTAAATGTCGCCAAACCGATGTATATAAATATGATGTAATATAAGAAGTGGTTTGATGTAAATTAGATTGGTTGGTCTCTCTATCTATCCCTTTCTGTGCATGAAGTTGAAGGAGCTCGTTTCCGTTGCCTAAGGAACTCTGAGATCGTTTGGACAACGACGAGTATCCTGGGCCGTCGTTCCTGTTATCCAATCGATCGTACAGGTAATAGGGATGTCGCGTGGCTCACCGGGTTCGGGGCGTGACAATCATGGAATATAAGCAACATGTTAGTGAATACGGATCAGTTGTCTTCATTTATGTATCCATCTCCTATTGCTATTACGAGATCGCGACAATGGATGTGGTGATGAGTCAGTGGTGGCTTTTGGGTCACCCAGTGAGCGACTTTGGAGGGCGGCACGTCGCGGTGGCAGGCTGGAGTGTACGGGGTCGGGAGACGTTTGGTTTTGTGTGTGGTGGGGGGGGGGGGGGGGGGGGGGGTGTTTGGTTCGTATTTGAATTTGTGGAAACTATTGGTGTGATGAACACAGGAATGAGATGGATAGATGGCGCAATCTCGTGATGGGGTCATCAGATTTGTACATAAACCGGGACAACTTATCCGCATTCCCTATTAGAGGCTTGAATAAGACTTGTCTGCTCATTAAACCCGGTTAAAGTTTATTTACATCCTCTAAAAATTTAATGTAAAGCACTAATCTCAATGTCTTAAGCATTATTTGAGATAATGTATGATATTAATCTTACAATGCCTATCAAATTTGCTTAAGCCTTTTACTGTACTTCCATTCGAGGAAACAAAGTGTCATGGAAAATCCCTTATAATGTTTTGAAGATGACAAAATAATCAAAGGCTACTAATGTAATTAATTGGTTTAGTAGAATCAGGTAAAACATGCACAAGTCATTATACAGATGGTGTATTAACAAAACGTCCGAAGCTTATGAGTTATTTATCAATGGTGAATAAGGCATTAGGCGTAAAGGTATCTTCAAGCTGGAGGTACCTAAGTAGAAGGTAAACAATCCTAGAATGGGAAGTTCGGTAGGGCTTGGAACGACCTTGCATAGGTAAACAAACCTAGAACTGGGAGTTCAGTAAAGTTTGGAAGGACCATGGATAGGTGAATAGCGATGTAGAGTTGTGATGGCCAAGGGACCAAAAGATAGAAGTTTAAGTGAAGTTCTAGAAGTTGAAGCAAGAAAAATTGACAACTTCACAAGGGCGGTTGCTTGAAAGCTGGATCAGTGATACAAATGAGAAAAGAAGTTTAGTTAGGCCTTACTTGGATGTTCAAACTCAAGGCAATAGAATCGCATTTCTATTTTGAAGGAATTGAATCATGTTAGTATGGTGACACTTACGTAGGCAAAAGGACACTTCAAATGTCAATATTTGTGTGCGACGCTTATTATGGTGTCAATATTTTTTGATCACTTAAGTGTCAATTTTTTTGAAAATGATTATTTCAATGCCAACTCTAGTGAGGCCGACGAAATTTCTTGGCGTTGGTACTAAAGTGATTGGTTTTTTATTTGATTTGGTACTTAAGTAATCAAAAAAATTATTGGCACAAAGTATGCATTGTACACAAATATTGACACTTAAGATATCTTTCTGCTGCAAATCGATAGGGTTCGTCTAACTTGGGAAGGACAAAAATGGAAAGATGATATAGCGGTTTGTTTTAGTGGGAAGGATGAGCTCAACCACTCCGTTTCACGCCAGTTCACCTGAAAAATGTTGCTTTTAAAATCCTCTTCAATCTTGATTATGGCTGATTGGAATATTTTATTTAGGAACAATATCCTTCATTTTTTTAATTAAAGAATAATATCTGCTATTTTAAATAATTGGTATTGAATTCTCTATTATATTAATTATTGTTTGTATATTATCGCTTTGATTTTTCAAAATAAAACAATAAAAATAAATCTCATCTTGTTTCTTTTTAAAATATTGGAAATCCCACGAACTTGTTTGCAAAGAGTTACGAAACCGCACCGTCCATTTTTTAAAATGACCATATGTTCATAAAATAATTTTCCTAATTTTTTTTTGCTTGTGATTATCAATATCACGGTAACTTATGAGGATACATTGGGTTTCCCTTTAAAATTATGAATTGAGGAGTTTGCAAAATGACCCACTATCAAAATCCAAGGCATGGATGAAGTGCTTGAATTTTTAGTCTATTACGAGGTTTAGATGGGAAGGATTAAATGTTGTGCTTTTTGCGTAGAGTATTGTTCCACTAAAAATTTTATATATTTGTGTATTTTGATAGAAAATTGGAAGTCAAAGGGATTTCTCAATAGCATTGATACATGCGATGACTAGTATAACACATTGCAGGATTTGATTAATGTATTTTAGTCATAAAAGAAGTGAGATGAAGAACCAGGTCCAAATGAACAAAATACGTCATAAATAGCCTTTAAAATATCATCGAGAAGGCTACTTCATAAGTTTTTTTTACAAGAACATGTGAGAGCTAAAGGAAGCCTCAAAGGAACACAAGTACACATTTGCAAGTCAAATTTCTTTGATGAATAATGATGTGCAGTCTATAGGCAAAACTTGATTGCACAAATCTTTCGGCTTTACTCCTCCAAAAAAATTGCAATTTCATGATGGCCCTAGATAGCTTCTACTTTTGCAATTTGATGTGGTCCTAGATAGCTTCTACTTAATCGTGCAAAGATTTTGAGTCTTGGATTTACACAGTACCTCAATTGCATATTTTCCATCTTCTTTATCTTGTTTGACTACTCCTAGAGCACTCTACTTGATATATTTTATGTGTTTAATAGAAATCCCTTCAAAGAGGCCATTATTTTTCTATTTCCCTTTTCCTTTTTTTATCTTTTATTTTTTATTCCTTTTTATTTTTTTACTATTCTATTTTTTGGGATTGCTCTCTTCACTGAGAGCGTTGTTGCCGAGACTCCATCACTGAGAGCATCAGCAAAACTCCATCGGGCATCACCTCTAGTCGTCCTACTACTCCGGCCATCACCAGACCATTTCGGCCAATAATCTTCGATGATTGAAACACCCCATCGTAAGACCATTCCCCGCAATAATCTTCAATGATCAAAAGACCACCTCCATTCTTCCGGAATAGAAATCTCAAAAATGACAAACATATACATAGTGCAAAATTTTAGGCACTGAAGAATATTAAGGAGATTTGACTAATACCGGCAAAATGACACCTCAAGTGTCAATATTTGTGTACAATGCTCACTTTGGTGTCAATATTTTTTTAAGAACGATTATTTAAGTGCCAACTCAATAAGCGTCCGCTGGAATTTCTTGCTGTTGGCACTAAAGTGATATTTTTTTTTCTCCTATTTGGCACTTCAGTGATTAAAAAAAAATATTGCCATCAATATGAGCGTTGTCCATAATATTGGCACTAGAGTTAACCTTTGCCCAACTTATGTAGTTTTAGCCACACCTTTGAAGAAGACTTATATGCGAGCATTAACAAGGATTCTATTAACTTTCAACTCCGTGTTCTCTTAGATCAGATTCTGAAGACTGGTTCTGTTTTTGATGACTGTTTAGAAACTGCGATACATTTAGAGGGCTGATTATGTTTCTGAAGATGGCTCAGAAACTATGATATATTAAGAATCCAGGAACCATTCTTATTTGAAGACTCACATTTGACAAATGTTATATACGGCTGAGAATTATTTTTAAGAAAGTTTGTAATCTTCGATTTGAAAGATGATTCTACAACGGATCGTAGAATATCTCTAATTGAAAATTATCTTTCTAGAGATAAGCTGACTTTCATAAATGAATGTATCTACTTATTGAAACCAAAGATTTGATTGTATAGGCGATCGAATTAGCGGGGTTTTTATTTCTATCACTCAACGGTTAGTGAATCTTCAAGATACAGTTTCGTTCAATTAAGATTAATGGTAAATCCTCTTCTTTCTTTTAAGAAAATAAGAAAGTGCTCTTAGTTTAGTTTGGTAGAACATGGGTCTCCAAAACCTGATGTTGTACGTTCAAATCCTACTCCAATCAAAGATTGAAGAGCAATCCTCTAGAGACTTTTCCAATGGCTAGTTTGGAAGTGGATGAGTATAAAAGGAGATCATTAGTGTTGTTACGATCAAGGGGAATTAGAATCATAAATTCCAAAGTGCAATAGAGCTTCCGATTCTTTATACTTGTCGTCATGAACTTTATACTATAATCTTTGAGAGACTTTGTAAAAGTGACTGAGAGAAGATTGTATGACCTATTAAAGAGAGTATCATCACTTGCAGTAAACCCTCATTGATTTATTTAGTGGAATTCTGCCTATTGGTTGTCAGTGTAGAGAATGGACATAGACTTGACCTAAACCGAACTACTATAATCTTTGTGTGCAATATTCTCTATCTCTAAATTATTCTCATTGTGTTTGATAGAATATTGTATACTAGTGCTCGTGTTCATCAATTGTAGACCTTCATATTCTAATTTAAACATGATATTTGTGTAGCACCCCAGATCGCCATCTCAAGACTTACTCATTCCTCACTTTGTTCTTCATCTTTTAATCTTTCAATTAAGCACATGCGAAAATGATTCACATCCCCGGACAAATACAATAATAGTCAGGGATAGCTAGAAAGGAAACCAATAATCATTATATGGCAAAAGCTCATTTTTTTTATTTACTGTTAATCCTGAGAAGTTTGTATTACAAGCCCTATCTCAAGGCTACTTCCTACAACCATGAAAAGATACCAGGTCAGGTTAACACTACTCCAAGCTACTCAAAAAGCGCAGTCAAACGTACAAGCCCTCCCATTGGCCGGGACTCCATTGTAGTGAACAATAAGATCGGCTCCTATCAAACAACACTAGATAGTCACCATTTAAGATAAGTTCAACGAGTACATGGTAAGGTAGAGTAAAGACATCTCACGCTGTCTAGTATGAAGGAGAATCATTACAAGCATGATCAACATTAAGGCATAGGCCGGCTACTCACAATTAAGAATGCAGTTGCAAACTACAAGGTGTCAGAAAATTGCCCACAACTGGAATCATTACAATGTAGCTTCAGTATTCACGAGAGCATATCATACATAATTATAGGCAATCGAACTTATACCTCGACGAGGCGCGCGCTTGAGTAAGCTAATGAGGCCACAATTGTCCTTAAGATGTCATGATAATGACACAAAATGTAGACAGGCAGAACACAGATTTACATCAACACCTGATTAGTTCAGTCCGCACAACTCAAGGTGCACACTCGGACAGTCTTGAATCACTGGTGGCCAGCTTAGAGCGTATTCATTTGATTAACTTACCGGTACAGGTAACAATCAGAATCGAAGTGCGGTAAACAGTGGCCACGCTAATCCACACACGCGGGTCATTCGGCTGCAACCCTTGAGGCAATTATGGTGCAAAGCCTCCACCCCCGTACGTCCCCTCAGTTACGCTGACAGAGCACCTAAACGACACTCAATTGCTCCCCACTACAAGATCTTTATGAAAACAAGAGCCCCAATATACATGAGGAAAGTCACGCATCGCGTTCGATCTGATCCAACTCACTCATCTCGTGCTCCCTGTCTGTGAATTTTTATAGTCCTTTTTTATTTGTACATGGGCACAAACCTGTTGCTAGGGGGTCTTCCTGCTATCCCGAGAGTTACCCGCTCCCCGCGTTATATTTACAGATTACGCATGTTAATTGAGGGCCACTCCATCTTTTACGAGGATCACAGATAGAATGACAGTCTTAAGGGCTGATCT
>JAGVVM010012014.1:0-19057 GCA_019149425.1 Psidium friedrichsthalianum
AGATCTAAACTCTTTTTCACTTGGTCATGTGGTGATTTTATGTCACACGTTTGAAAAAACTAATCGTGCAATGCACGAGCACTAGTCCCACATAATCATCACTTAGAAATTGCCGAATTATTCAAATTAAACGAATTTTAATAAGACTTTTGAATGTGTGTCTGTACATAGAAAACATTTCTCATGAAACAAATTACCATTATATATCAAGCTCACCAATTCTCACATGAATCATAATGGGATTAGCTTAAAAAGGGAGGGGTGAAGGAGGTTGAGTTGAATGATTTGACGTTAGGCTAAGCTAAGGCTCTATTTGTTTCGCGAAAAATGAATAATTTGCAAAACATTTTCCTAAAAATAATGAATTGTATCCCATACAAAAATGAATAAATAAAAATATTTTCATTGTCCATGTTGAAGTTGTTGCTGTCCAACATTGCTTGAGAACGAATCTTATGTGCTCTTGATATTCACATGGCCTCCATCCACTTTAATGCTTTAAGTTTTTGAGTTAGACATTTTAACATGGTATTAGAACCAATATTGTTCACGCACGTAGGCCCTCATTAGTCAAATTTCATGCGTCGCTCGTAATTCAGTTTGCACATGAGAGGGGGCAGTGAACCTATTGTTGCATCACATTTCTTGAGAACAAGTCTTATATGCTCTTAACCTAATAATTTAAGTTTTTTGGTTGGACTTTCTAACGGTCCACGAAAATGCGTAGATGTAAAGTATTTTTGATAATGAAAAAATTTTATTAACTAATTACTTTAAATAATTCATTTTTCGTAAAATAAAAAGAGCTTAGGAAGCTAATAATCTGCTTGATATTTTGGGAGAACCCCCTTGGTGAATACGTGCACATTCCAGAAGCTTCCAAGGTGATTTTCAAGGTTCGGGTCTCCCATTGCATCGACGGGACTTTAGTGTGGGAACGTCGGCCAGTAACATTTTCTCCAATTGTTCTTGTCGGCTCGATGGTGGGGACGGGCACGTCAAGCTCATCAGCCCGATCGATCACTCGTGGCCGATGATGTCGTGGCTGTCGTCCGCACTTAGTGAATGCCCACCCCTCCTTGTGATAATCAATGATGTCGCGACTGTCGTCCACACTTGGTGAATAGCAACGTTTCCTGAGATTGATGGAGATATCGGGTTACGTGTGGCCGCCCCTCGCGGGACGCGAAGAAAGAAGTGAAGTCTCCGAGTAGGACGAACCGTGATACCGCGTTCTGCATGGTAGCATCTCCCATAGGATTCGCGATCCAGCTCAATGGACTCTGACGAAAATTTTGTTCACACGACCTGACACGACACGGAAAATTACAAAAAAATATTAGAATTATTGTAATTATATCAATTTGATTCTAAATCTCCTTTTTTTTTTGCCAATTAAATTCTGAGCCTTTTGTATTTATGTCAATTTAGTCTATCGAATTAATTTTAGCCAAAAATCGCTGATATGAAACACTGACTGTTCTACATGGCACAGCTGGCACTGACATAAATAATTCTTAGTTATGGTAATTTTTTGAAATTTCTTTATTTCTTTTATTTCTCTTTTTCCCGCCTCCCTTCTTTCTCTAGTCGATCACCAGGCCTTAGCAATTGGCCAAAACCAAGGGTCGGTGAGGTCGACATCACAAGCCTCTCGACAGTGGGCGGAGCCACCTTGCCAAAATTTGAGCGAGGCTAGCCTTGCTCGCAGGTGCAATGGTCTAGGCGAGGCCAAGCTTCCCTAGATTTGGGTGAGAGTATTGACCGTGCCATATAGAATGGTTGGTGTCCACGTCAATAATATCTGGCAAAAAATTAGCCGAATTGCCTCAATTAGTGTGACATCCCGAAATTCGGACAATTATAAGATGAATGAATTTGGATTTTTGGGATTAAGAGACAGAAATTGGACATCGCCTCGAAAGGCGTGAAATTGGCAGTTTGACTTCAAAGTGTCTAAAGAAAGGGCAAAATTGAAAATTGCCATCTCGCTCCCGTCTTGTACTAGAATCCATGGCATGAGGGTAAGAATATTTTTAGAGAGGCTAGAAAAATTTTACGACGAAATCCGGAGTTATTTTCCAATCGCGATTGAGCCAAATCAGCACCGATTGAGCCCTTTCGGTCCTGAAATTTCACGAATTTCGAGAAATGTCTCGTCGGTCATCTTTTTGACCAATTTGACCAGCTTTGACTGAAAATAATTGAGGTCCAAGTTTTATCAGTCCAAATTTCACTGGTAATCCAAAAATCAGTCAATTCGTTCAGCGTTATGTCGCTTTCGGTGAATAGTCACCGCCAATAATTATCCTTAAGATAATTATGGGTCAAACCACTCTCTCTCTCCTCCATTATTTCAGCAGACTCTCTCTCTCTTCTCTCTCTTTCATTTTCGGATTTCTCTCCCTCTCCTGCTGAATTCCAGTTTCTGCTGCCAACTTCAACGGACCGTCGACGGAAATCCGACCGTTGGATCGTCGTGATTTTTGGGTATGTTGTAGTTCAATGTCTTACGGTTCTAACCCAACTTGAATCGCCTCAATCCGAGGTCGTTTGACCCTTCAAATGTATTTTCTCGTATCAGTCGACGAAACTGTTTTCTGGGTGCCGAATTTCTGTTTTGGTTCTAATTGATATATGTCGACCCCGGCTGCCCTTGGATCTCATTTCCATGTAAAATATGTGATTTCTAGTTCATTTTGGTGTCGGTTCAGCCCTTGTACAGCCCCGATTCTCGCTGGTTTGGCCGTCCTCTTCCACGCGCCGCCGTGCGTCGCCGCCAGTCTTGATTGCTGTTGTTCACAACCTCTGCACAGCCCCGTTTCCTTGGCTTATCAAGCTTTCTTTTGGTAAGTCGCATCCTTAATCTCGTGTAGGATGTCAGATATTGCCTGGATTAACTCTAGGACGCGATACGGGGTAAATCGCTTGAGGAAAATTGACTGACTTTGAGATATTTGTGTATATAGTGGCTGTTGAGACTTATAGTGCGCTGGACGCACTTGAATTGTGGCTGTTTCTGAATAAATAATTCTGTCCTTGAGTGCGATTGTGGGCCCCGTGGTGTCTGGAGCTTGAGAAATGAGAAATTTGACCAATCGGGGATCAAATGGACCCAATTCGGAAGTGAGGGTGTCAACTGCGACACTTTAGAAGTTTTGAACGGTACTGGTGATGAGATTTGAGGACCGTCCTTATGAGCTTAGAAAGGGTTCACGTGATGTCGTGGGCCCAATTTGACGGTTCAAAGTGAGAAAGGACAGGATAGCTAATCTCTGATGCAATTGCGTTTGCTAGCCAAGAATGATCGGCTTAGATGCTTTATTGAGTCGAGATTATATATTCGAACTGCTTGGCTTGAATTGTGTATGAGTCATTTGATGACATTACATTTGAATTATCTGCCTGATTATGCCGTTTGATTTATCAAACGCAATTGGAATTGCTTGATGAGAATGGTGTCTCATAATGATAGCACGGCAGATAATGTTGTGAGAAATGAAACCCTGAGGCGGTACCATTACGCGGGGTAATTGGTGAAGAAATGCGGGTGCCGACCTGAGGCGGTACTATTACGCGGGTCGAGGCACGGGTGCCAGTCTGAGGCGGTACTATTACGCGGGCTGAGGCACGGGTACCAACCTGAGGCGGTATTACTACGCGGGTTGAGTACGGACCTGAGGCGGTTTCAAAACGCGGGTCCTGAGGATTAATGGGTCAAAAGTTGAGACTGAAAAATGGCATACATATGCATTTGAACTTGCTATCTGAAATTGAGACGATTTTATTTGTATTCTTGGCCCATGAGGGTAAGTAAACTATTGACTGCTATCCTCTGCATGTGATATTGTTTGGGTACACGTGTTTGTGATTACTTTGTGATTGCTTACTGGAGTTGGGTCTAGGGATATTTGGTATCCTGAGAGGGATTTAGGGTGAACTTGCTGAGATTAGTTCTCATGGGTGATTTCCCCATTTTCAGACCCTAAGATATAAGCATGGCAGGGATATCACATGATTTGATATCCAAGTGGCAGAGTACCCAGTTGACGAGGACAATTGATGGTGAACCGGTAGTTACTGAAGAATGTGGTCGCCCTGGATTAGTTGTTGTTGTTAATATTTGTAACGCTGATATTCAAGTGTAACATGGAGCCAAGATTATGTAATATATGAGGTGCGATGGTTGGCTAGTCCTTGCTCATTTGTTGTTAGGGGTAAAGTATCGCTTCCGCTAACGCAAAATTCGGATATTAAGGTTTCAAGGTCGGCGACAGTCCTGGGATGTCGCATGTATCGACTGTCGTTGCGCAGATGTCGCGCGCTCGTGGAGGTTCGGGCGTGACAATTAGCAAAATGTAAAAATACTTAGGACTGAATTCGTAAAAGTGTAATAAGTCAAGGATTTTTCGGACAAATTTTCCTCTACAATCAGTTAAAGAGCGAACTTTAATGTAATTTGTTTTCTTTCTTTTCAAAAAGAACCTACCATGTAAGAAATATATTAGATCTTCTCCAATCAAAGGTCGGATGAAAGACTTGCCCTTATATAAAAACGACCCCATTATACATGCATTTTCTCCCGAAACTTCTTGTGATTATTATATTTGGATTTGAATAAATTATCTGCTACTTAATTTGTTCGATTAACCACTACTTACGTCCATAAAGTAACGACAACATTTTGCTTGCTAAAACAACATGAGAAAAGGTGAGATGTCCCTCCAGGATCATTGAAAATGGAAGCAAAGGCAAAGAGACAAAGGTGAGATGTCCCTTCGGCCCGTTGATCAGAGAGAGAGAGAGAGAGAGTCATTCACCCGATTTGAGCGTTTTCTCTTTGTGCCGCCCGACAAGGACGGCACACCGAAGAGGTTCGGCCCACAGACATGTGAAGACTTTCTCAAAACACTGTTCTCCTCTCCTCTTCCTTATGTTTTACCTTTTTCATGGGCTTGTTTGTCGTCTTGTGTTGTGACCGTTGCTCGATTCACTACGGAAGTTATCGGTTTGATGATGAAAAATGTCATCACTTACCAGCATGAAGTTACCAATACCCGTCTAGGAAAATCGCCGTGTACAGCTACTGCAGCTTAACATGTACGCAGTGGGGAAAAATTACAAATTTAATCCTAAACCTATTACAATTGTGCCATTTTAATCCTAAACTTTTTTTTTTGTCAAATCAGTCCTAAACCTTTTGTAATTGTTCCATTTTAGTCCATCCGATGAGTTTTGGCCGGCCGGCGCTGACGTGGACACCGGCCGGCCGGCGATAGAATATTTTAATAATTTTTTGAATTTTTTTATTTTTATTTTTATTTCCCAACCATCCCTCCCTCAGCCGCTCGTCGGCCGAAGGCACGGTCGGCGAGGTCGAGCCTCCCCCGGCCATGGCGAGGCTCGAGGCGAGGCGACGAGGGGGAGGCTTGAGGCGAGGCGAGGCGAGGTCGAGGCGAGGCTCGACGGCGAGGCTCGAGGCGAGGCCGGCGATGGCGGGGCTCGACCTCGCCTTCGCCGCCTTGCCTCGAGCCTTACCGTCACTAGGCAAGGCGACGCCTCGCCCGGCCATGGCAGGGCTCGACCTCGCCGACCGTGCCTCCAGCCAGCGAGCAGCTGAGGGAGAGAGGGGTTGGGAGGAAAAATAAAAATAAAAAATAAAAAATTCAAAAAATTCAAAAAATTATTAAAATATTCTATCGACGGCCGGCCAGCGTCCACGTCAGCGCCGGCCAGCCAAAACTCACCAGATGAACTAAAATGGAACAATTACAAAAGGTTTAGGACTGATTTGACAAAAAAAAAAGTTTAGGACTGAAATGGCACAATTGCAATAGGTTTAAGACTAAATTGGTAATTTTCCCTACGCAGCGGTTGTTGCACGGGGACTTCAAACTGTCAATTTCCAATGTATCTTTCTGATAAAGAGAAATAATATATCTGATTCAACCCATATTTTTAAAATACTTTCATATTCAATCAAATCTAAAAAAATTCATATCCATACCGAAATGAGAGTGCGAGATCGAGTGATATCAAGAGATGCGAGCTAAGTATAAGTGAATTATAAACCCATTTATAACTCATTTAATATTGTATTATGTTTAAATTTATTTATAACTCATACATAACAATGTGAGCCTATGACTTATTTTGACAGATCTGAGCGTAAGTAAGCACTTTCAAGAAACTGTGTAGGTTTTATTATCCTCATCAGTCTCTTGAGATGCAGCAGAAAATGTTACGAGGATGACAAAAGTCCCGAGCTCGAAAGGAGAGAAATGCATTCACGAGGTCAACCCTAAAGTCTCGCTCGCGATTTGGAAATCACGTCGGCCGATGTTGAGCGTCACTCGGATCAATCCAAGCCTGCCTTCTGCTCAAATTCTCAGTACACACCTGGCTCAACGAGTATCGTCACGGAGTAGGTGGCACATGCCCATAGGCTCATCTTTTATCTAGTTCTAGCTCTAGCTTGCCGTGTTCGAATTCTTAGTTTGACTAAAATCGAGATTGTGTTCACTCGAGAGATCCAGCAAGTCAACCCAAAGTCTAATCTACTGACTTCTTCATTTGACTAAACATGCACGGCATGCGGAATAGCGTCGAATGACATGTAATTTACCTACCATCGGAGACGTACAATAGTAACTGTTCACTAGAGAAAATGGGACGTCCCTCTTTTTCCCCCCTCTAAGGCTCTGAAGTCCGATGAATAACTCGTGCGATTGATTTCGTGGATTAGAACGAGTTTTAGATGAGCACGATATCGTCTCGATTACCCGCGGTGTAAGGTGGGACAGCCCATGGTCCTGCCTAGTGCAACAAATGGACAATTTAATTTAGTTTTCAATTCAAAGAGGAGATGGCGTGATTGATTGACCGATTGGTATCCTCTCCCTTTCATGGGTCATTTTCAGGTTCCGGTGAAAGATGGGGATGTTGCTTGAGCTAGCGTGCCCTTCCAAATGACGTGGTTTGGACATTTCCCCCCACAGAAAGCTGTTGTCTCTTGGAATGTGAATTTGCAAATGGGGCTCACTATTCCACTTCCACGCTCAAGCAAGGCCCTTCGTCCCCCTTCCATGGTTCTCCCAAGTCACTATGGAGGACCACCCTTCATTGCAATCGAACCCGCAGCACAAAAAACCGGTCCCGCCCCTGACCGACAATCACATGAATCTGAAAGCTGATTGTATACGATGGCATTCGTATCTGTAGTGGCAACCTCATATACAGCGAAGGTTATGTACTGATGGGTCGCTCACTATGCAATGCTCTCTGCGGTGTATCCCAGTGGTACCTGGGTACAATGAAACGTAGAGACAGGATATACTTATGTCGCATGGGCGATGTTTGAACCACGACCATGCAGCAATTTGGAGATGTTTGGGTGATGTTTGCCTGAATCAAGCCTTGGCCCGAGGATCGTTCAATCGCTCACGGTGCACTCGATCGGTGGAGGGAAGACAGGCAACCGAGAGAGTTTGAGTCATGGATGAGAATGGATCCTCTATTGTCTGATGAATGATGAGTACAAGGTGTGTTACAGTGTGGAGGTTAACCCCTACTTATAATATAAGAGAGGGCAGATTCGTTTGGCCCCTTGGACTACCCAATTTTGTCATTTTCTGTTTGTCTTATTCGTTTGTCTTGCATTGCATGGATCCTTAGGCATTTTGTCTTGCATGGTTCATCCCTTAATGTGTCTCTTTGGCTCCCCCATGTTGGAATGATGTAGTGCACTGCCCCATGGACATTCTAGAAGGCCCTTTGGAAGATGAGGGGTCGACGTCCCTTCGCATTCTCGCTCGCTTGCCTGGTCACTCGTGCGGCCGTGCTAGCTGCCCGGGCCGTTCGTGTGCATGCAGCATGATTCACGACATCATGCTGCATGAGTCCTACGTCGTACTCTGGTTCATGTTGAACAAGCGCTGCATCGTTCCGAGATTCATTTTGATCGAGCGATTCATCATGCACTGAGTTAGGCTGTATGGTCCGTGCATCGTGCATGGATCCATTCCTTTCGCCTGCTGCAACATGCAGCGACTTATGTTTAGTGCGTCCGCTGATCCATCCGCTCGACCGTCTTGGTTGATGTTTGGTCGAGTGGGATCAATGCTAGTTGATCCACGCATTGGTTTGTTGAATGAATCATGGCATGGCCTGTTGATAGTGTCACGGTCCATCCTCGATCAAGGATTTAGCCGGACCAAGTTACTTACAGATATGCATCACACGCATTAGACGACAATTACTTGGACATCACACTTCCAAAATGATAATAGTTTTGGAAAAAAAAAACGATCCAAGTGGGCATATTCAATTATCAGAGCCTCCCAGTGGTGAAGCTGAGATTACTGATTAGTGGCTTAATTCTCAGCTACTTGCACACTAAAGGTTTGAAGCAGCAGCGGTCATTGTATGTGGAAAGGTGGATGATCCTTTACCTGTTTAATCTCGTGCGGATTAGACGTGCCGCGTGAAATGTTCTGTCCACACGCTTCGTATTTTCTGTATCGCAGCCTACCTGATAGTGAAAGCTCTGAAATTTACCGTCAAACTGCAATCATGCACCTCTGGGAGATTCCAAATCATTTCCTTTGGATGAAGATGATGAGAATACGGATAAGAAGCGGTCTACTTTGAATGGACACGACAAGATTGAGTCTGCAGCAGACATGAGTCCAGCATCTACAGCCCCCTTCTTTTAAGTATTCTCATGTATTCCCAGCATTTGTTTTGATCAATGTTTTTGGTGAAATTTTTGTTTCTGCATATTCCCAATTTTATGGTAATGTAGATATGGGATTCGGTGTCCCTGTAAGATGACGGAGGAATGATCAATTTAATATCTAAGCAACGGGGATTCATTATGTACCTGAATATTTGCTGTGTTTGTTGGCTAAGGGATGCACCCCACATATAGCCAAGGAGAAGCCACTGCCATTTCCTGAACTCGAAGCCATGCCCAGACTCAATCAAACATCAGAAAGGAAGGCGAGGGAGGGGAGGGTCTTTGGCTTTGGCCATCGGCCTCACTCCCTCGGTTCGATCACGCCCGGCCAGCCATCGTCACTGTCCGGCGCCCTATTTGGTCGTGTCCGGAGTTGTAGCAGCGCGTCGTCACTTTGTTGATTGTTTTCTGATGGTTCTATTTTGGACATGCCTGGAAATCGATGGCCGGCGAATTAAATATAGGAATCTCATAATCTTGAACGCCAGCCTTCAATTTGGCACCGCCATACGTCGAAATGAGAATTTAGGGCTTGCACGACCAACAATTTGCAGACACTTGGTCCGACAGGACGACTTGCACGCAAGGACGAGATTTGACGACTTGCATGGGCCGGCGATCAACGAAGATACACCTTAGACACTTCGATTTAGGGCTTGCACGGACTCCCCATTGACCAATGAAGAAGATATCTCAAAGCTTCAATTTGGGGCAGGCACGAACTCGCCTGTGATTTAGGGTTCAGAACTCGGGATTTGGGAAAACAGTGAACGAAGAGACGAAAGAAAGAACGCAGTGCCGACTCAGAAGAAAAGAAGAAGAAGAAAGAGCGCAAGTTTGAAGCAAAAGAAGAACAACGTCGGTCTGAATCGGAAAATGATCCACATGGAATATGGGCTTTAAATTTTTTGCCACATAGGAGAGAGAAACGATTGAAATAAGCCACGTCAGTAGTTTCTGTTAGCATAATTGGACGGAACTAATAGAAGGACTCGATTGCCCCAAAGTGACAAATTTTAGGACTTAATTGCACTTTTTATAAGTTTTATGACTCAAATGCACTTTAATGGCAAGTTTCAGGACTTTTAGTGAGCTTATCCCTACAATATACACCAACGATCAGAAAATGCAGTCAAGTGTGCCTTCATTTCACATGGAACCCCTTTCATCCACCTTTTCAGTAAAAATGCTGGCTCACTTCTGGTAACATCATTGTGATGAACTCTCATACTATGACCCGGATGTATCATCTGAACTGTCTCGATAAGAGCATCCCAAACATGACGGCAGATGGTACTAAAGCTAGATTAGAGAGATATCGAATGACTTGAATGAAAATGACCAAATGTGCATCCCACTTAAAATTCCTGATCATCAACAAACAACCTTATAAGCAAGAGAGAATGAGCAATTTCTAATTCAAGAACAGAAACTTAAATTCGGAGTCACTGGTCTGGAGATTGTGCCAACGATTGTGCAGCTCTACTCACTCTGATGCGAAAGAAAACAGCATGCGGGAAATTCCTTTGCGACCTTCGACCGTTCAAGTTGGCTTTGATTGGTAGGCAGCATTGGCTAACGAGAAAGAAGATTAAGAGTCCAGTCATTGAGGTCATGAAGACGCACCATCCGTATGGATCTGTTCATTTCTGTAATGAGAACCAGCATGACCTGAGATGTTATTGCCATCTAGAGTCGTTAGACTTGAGCTGCTTTCAACGTTTGTGTCATCATCGCCAGATTCGGATGCCGAACTCACATCCATCTCCTTCTCCGGTGAATCCAGTTGCAAGCATTCGGGGACTTCGCAGCTGCAGTCCCCGCTTCTATTTGGTGATGCCAGATCCTCTCTTCGCACAACATTGAGCACGAACCCATCGGAAATCCTCTCTGCCTGTAAAAGATCGCCTTCATTGACTGTTAGGCTCGAGCTGTTTCTGGTCCCTAGATCCCTCTGGTCAAACTCCATGCCCTCTGAACTCCGGTCTGGTGTAATCACCATCGAGGTGTGGAACAGTGGGTCTCTTCCCATCTGAGCATTGTTAGAATTTGGACTAGGCAACATCTTCAGTTCGACTTCAATGTCCAAATTCTGGACGAAATCGATGAATTTATTTGCCGATGCAGTCCTCATCAATGGGCCACCTGACCTCGTCCATGAATTCAAATCGACGTTCTCCGATTCACTATCGCTTTCGTCATGCCTGTGAGCCCGTAAGTTTCTGCCTGACAATCCTCCTGATGCACCACTTCCCTGAGGATGTAAGGAGGAAGCTACGTCGTTGAGGAGGTCTTCCTCAAGGGATCCAGTTGAGTTTTCTCGAGCAAGGCAATTCCATGAAGGGATCCTCCTAGAAGCATGGAACCTGACCGTGTTGGCTAAACCGTGAGAAGAAGCGGCCGCAGCTCTCTCAGCGCTTCTTTTGAGTCTGCGCATGTGGTTTAGGACCGCAACGCATTCATCAAGAGCAAGTTCAATGCCACAATTGGCTTTTATGGCCGAGAGCTTCTCCCAAGTGCACCTCCTCCCCTGATTGACCGCCTCTGCAGCTCCACAATGGACGGATTTTGCAGTAGCTTTGAGTACTGCCCATAAGGAGAGGTACAAGAATGAGCAACCACGGTTACCGACCGTTATAGCTAAAAATATGTAATACTTCAATGAGAATTAATGACGCATATCACGATACAACAGTACCGTGTCACGGGTAGTTAAGAATTTCCAAGCACTTGAAGAGCTCATGCTCAGAATGCAGGAACTCGACAATACCAACAGCACGCATATACCTGAGCAAGTGTTGCAGGCATAACAACAGTGACATCGCCCTCCCAATCTTGAGCAAACAGCTGGCTACTCCTCCCAAAGGAAAACCAAGTTCCAGGACTTGGTTGCATCTATGTTTTACCTCCATCTCAGCAAGGTGAGCAAGCTGCACAACCAACCATAGCATGTCATTTTCATCTTTGGAGCTGGACAGACAACTTTGAAAAGCAAACATGAACGCATCAAGTCAGGCTGAGAAGACATGCTCAAGCTCAAAAGGTCTTGATTGATAGGAGCTGAGCCGCAGATTTTATTTATTAAGACAAGTGAAGCTGTAGTTTTTTTACAATGAAACATGATCTTTTGAACTGGCATGTTTGCAGCTCTAATAGATATTAACGACACAAATTGAACATGTCACTCAAAGCATTTGGAATTGGTGTGCCGCTTTTAGTGAATGGTGATCTGCGACCAAAAACTAAACTCAAGCTTCCACAAAGGGATGGGGTATGCGTATGCCAGCATGCCCCAAGAGGGAAAATCAGATGAAGAGTGTCCCCCTGATAACGGTCGGAAAAAGAACATATAAATGTGCACAAGCAACTCTAGTAACAAATAACACAAGCACTGTGATCCAAGTCGAGAAGAGAGTTCAGATAAGAACACCACAGGATGCATGTTGCAGCCCACTGATACATACCTTGGCAGCAAAGTTTCCTCCATAAGCTCTAACAAAGTCCTTGAGCCTTAAAAATGGTGCAATATGAGGGTTTGCCTGACTGACAATGAAATGATTGACATTGAACAGCTCCTTCAGCTGCATCATTGGCAAATCAATCTCCAAGCTACCATCCCTCCACCGACGCATAGACGGGCCTGACCCCTCCTCTGGTTCCAATTGAATGGAGGATGGTATGGAACAATTTCTCCACTCCGATCCTTTGCCATTAGTTCCTGAGCTTCAAAAAGACCAGGGAAGGCACAAGAGGCAGTCACTGCACTCCATATCACCACATGAGGCGAAGTCAAGTAATTGAGACATCTAGGGGGCTCGTGCTTCCTTGGCGAGCACACTGTTATCCCAAGAACTCGTCCAGTCATGTCATAGGCTTCTTGAAACGTAAGATTACTGGTGAGGTGCCTCAACATCCACTGCAAATGTCTGATCTCGTGAACAGCTCCTTGTGTCATGACCCTTCTCACAACTGTAAAAATGCCACCTAATTGATCGAAGAACTGCAAGGAGTGCAAAGAGTCCTCAAAGAAACTCTGGAGTTCAGGCCAAGACCTTGTAGCTACAACGGCACACACAATAGATCCAACACTGGAGCCTGCAATTATTCTGGGTAAAAGCTTGTGCTCCACCAACGTTTTCACCACCCCGATGTGAAATGCTCCAAGGGAAGCTCCTCCACTCAAAAGCATAGCTGTCCTGCCAAAGGCATGCCTAGTTTCGTGCATGAAAGCAAGCTTCTCTTCCAATGAGAGCTCTTCAGAATCTGATTCACACACGATTCTCAACTGTGTCGACACCTCGTCGATGTAGTCCTTTATGAGCTTTGGCACTTGAAGCCTGCCTTTGTGAAGCTCAGAATTGCACATGTTGCCGAGATTTCTCACTAGATCGGCCCTCATGCAAAAGATGATATCTCGCAGAGATCCCTCCTGGCGACGCTGGTGGAGCACTTGAAGCGTATTCCTCACCAGTTCTTCATCGTAAAGGTCACAATCATTCATCCTTAACGTCTCCTTATCGAGCATCTTTGCAGCATGAGCCCACTCCTCGTAGGTGAGCGCAGTTCTCATCATGTTCCTCCAAAATTTCCTCCGGTAGGCCATTTCGGCCCTGGCTTTTACATTAGTGTAACGTTTCAACAAGAAGGCAACTACAGTCACCATCGCTAGGATCCCTTGCGGATTTCTTGGATGCAACCAAGAAAACACAGGAGCCACCAGGGCTCTCATCCTATAGAAGTAAGCCAAAAGTACACGCAAGATTTCATGTTGTAGATGGGACAGGGATTTACAGAATAGTATTCTAAAAGCAATCGTTCGCCCCATGATTGTCGAAGGGCCGATTGAGAACCTATCGACGCTCGCCTCATTGCTTATATCCATGCCTTAACGCAAAAACTCTAAATCCTCTATTTCCAGATATGTCAAACTAATATTGCCAAATGAACAGAACGAGGAATAGTTTCGTAATTCTCCAAATGCATCTGACGCAACCTAAGACCCCAGAATGGCGCAGTTGTGCAGGGAAAGGTGGCGACTTTCCTGAGAAATAGATGTCTTTTCTTACAGAAGAGGCTGAAAAACCAAGCAACGAAATTGGATTTCAACCTGATCTATAATCGCCAACTAATCAAAACCGCAACCTAAGACGACACGAAGACAGCAAGCAAACGGCAATATCGATAAGCTTTTTTGTACACGTCAGAGCAACTTATGACAGAAAGAAAAAAACTTCGCAAATTCGTTCAAGCCCAAACAGAACAGAGAGTCACCAGCCAATCCAACCTCCAAATGCTCGAAATTTCAGGACCCAACATCCACAAGAACGGCAATCTGCATTCAAAATGCAAACAGCCATCGAATCGATCCTGCGCAAGAACCCAAATCACCAACCTTCAAGGAAATGCAAAAGTTTGCAAAATGCGAAGTGGCAGAGAGGGATGCGGGGGGGGTGCGGGTGGGAATCGGTGAGGAAGATGCAGAATCTCGGGATCGGTGAAGAAGAGATAAACATTATGGGAGTGACGTGTAGCCGAATCAGCAAGTCATGGGGCGACGACTTTGGATTGAGGGAAGTCGACAAAAAAACTCAAAAACTCCTCCCCATCCCGACCCCGACGATTCAATCCAAAAGGGTGGCGAAAGCGGGAAAAAGATATCATAAAAAGAAAAGGGCACTTCTTGCTCGCGTGCTGCGAGTCAAAAAGCGGTTAAATCTGGGAGATTTCTATTTATGGCATGGTACGCTGATAACAGTTTCCGTCAAAGACGGAAACTCGACGAGACGCGCCGAACATAAACGCAGACAAAGCAATTTTGGATGGAGTCGCATTCGGAATCTTTCGGCCTCTCCCATCAGGAATCTCTGCCAAACTTTTCCGATAAGAAAAGTGGGTGAAAGCGATGCTTGAGGGCGACTTCGTGCATTTTTCGCAATTTTTTGTGTTCCCCAAAGCCTTCAAAATTGTATATGCATGACGCATTTATCCACCGTTTTGATTCTGTCAATGAGCACCCATAGAAATCCTCTGCAGTGGCTGACGGGGAAGAACCTCTTCAAAAATCGAAAGGAACAAGGGACGAACGTTGGAAGGTTTCATGAGCGGTTTTGATTTATCACAAATAACCAAGCGGCACATGGGTCCAATAAATGTCATTCGAGTCCTGATTCGTATTAATTAGGTAGATGGGCCAAGTGTGGTTGGAGAGAAGAAGTAAAAACTACTCAAAGTGGAACGTGGTAAGAAGCGCCAGCAATCGGAAGGAGTCTGGTTGGCTTCTACTTAATGTGGTGCGAGTGCAACTACCTTGGTACGGAAATAATGACACGAATAATTCATGAACTTTGACCTGAAGCTGGTAAGGCGGAAACAAAAAAGGCAGAGTCAAGAGAGAGATCCACACTGCCTTCTTCTTGAATTCAAAGAGAGAATTAGAGGAGGCAGATTGACTCTCGAGGCGGCTGCTCCGGCGGGGCGAGGATGGCATCCTTCTGTCCTCTATCTTGGAGCCCAAATCACCTTGGGAAAGTGGCTCTCAAACGCACCAATTGGAAGAGCTCGAATCTGCCTACTCCATCATGAATTTACAATGTTAGAAAAGCGGGATTTGAAATGGGTACAAAAAGGGGTGCGTTAGTTTCGCGAAAAATTAAAATTTTAGAAAATATTTTTTAAAAAATTTGAACGCGTGAATCATTTACGAAAATGAATTAATATATGCTATTTTCATTTTCGATGAAAATATTTAGACTTAGGGTGTTTTTAGCAACTATTTTGCATCAATTTCTCAATATGATATATACAATCATTATTAAGATAGAGTTTTTGAATTATTAATTTTTTTGTGAAACAAACACACCCCGACGAACAGTTTTTTGTTTGGATTTATCATAAGTCGAATATCAATGCAATCACAATAGAAGATAGAAAATTGATGACACACGAGATTATCCGGGTTCACTCCAAAATAGAGCTACGTCCCGTAAAGGGATTTTACTATATTTTTTTTGCTCATTACAATACTTTTTCATACGAGTACAATATATAAATAACTTAAAAATAATCGATCTAAAACCCTAGTCTATCCGAAAACCCTTTATCCCACAACAAACGGGCTTACTTAAACAAAAACCTAAAGTTGATCTTGTTTCGTGCCCTCAAGCCCCGCCCGCTCACAGGCGAGCGGGGCAAAACTCCCAAAATAACATCGGATTTAGGCTTTTATTTAAGTAGGCCCGTTTGTAGTGGGATAAATGGTTTTTGGATAAATTCGGATTTCGACGAGCGAGGTAGCGGGACCCTCGTGTCTGGGGTGCTGCACCTGAACCTCCGCATTCCGCGTGTAAATATCCCATGTCATCGATTCATACTTCGATTTCCCTAAACTCACGTGAACATGCCCAATGTGAGAAACAATGGTTCCCGAAGTATTCACCAACTCTAATATTTTTAAGTGTTAATATGACCTACTTGATAAAGGGATTCATATTTGGCTTGTCCTGTCACTTTTTGAATTAGCCTTTTTTTGGGTAAAATTTTGAATTAGCCTTTATATACGCATAATTCATGATAAATGACATGTCATCGTACCAAGATACATTTTGTAAACGTGTCCCATGCTGTAGCATTAAAATATATTCTTTTAAAACACGATTTAGAAAATCTCTAGAGGTTATGCAGCATTCATTGGCAGCAACTCCTTTCATTATAGTTCTGTGAATTCTCGACTGGTTTTCATATTGCGACCATAAATTCCTGTAAACATCAAATGGCGGCCTTGTTCGTGGATTCTCGACTAGCCTCTCCTGCATCAACATCGACGGTTCGGTATTGGATCAAACCAACGATAACTATCTGAAGTTTAGTTTGGGATAAATTTCAAACCGATAAGTAGGTTTTGAGAGAAGTACAATCCACATCGAACCTTGAACACCCTTACGACGAAGATGTGTGAGGGTACTAACAGCAAGTTCATTAAGGCTAAATCTGTCAAAATGGGTCATAAAAATATATATGAGGCTGAATTATCATATAGGATAGTTATATTCAATAAATGAGTCATAAGTAGATTTAAACATAGTAATATTAAATGGGCGATAAATGAGGGGAAAAAAAGGCTTATAAATTGGTTTACAATTTACTTAGACCCAACTAACCTATATGACTCTCTCTTCATTCTATCTCTCCCACTCACTCTCTCGCTCGCTCACTCCAGTTTTCCTAGATAAAATATGATAGTGTTTTATGAATACGAATTGAGTATGAGTTACAAGATTTGCATTGCAACAGATGAGGGTCATAAATGAGCTAAATGCGTTTATTTGGGTCGAGTGAACCAACCTCTGACGACCGCACTTATTATTACTAAAGTCCCCCCCCCCCCCCCCCCCCCCTCAGTGAGTTTGCAAGCAGGAAAATTACGTAGCCATTAAAAATTTAAAAATAATTACAAGTTCATAACTCCAGCCATACTGAATACATACTTGAGGGCATTTACAAAGAAAAAAGTCTCAGTCCTATCTAGCGGGGGTTACACGGAGAAAAGGGGGCACATTTCCCTACCCCTCACCACCGGCTATTCCTCAAAAACAGTTTGGCCGCGATATCTGGACCCTAACCCTTTTTGCCAAAACCCTTTCATAAACAATTTATTCGGGCTAATGGAACTCCACAAAGCCTCTTTGTTTAAGGAAAAACAGCGGCTTTGGCTCGGAGCTCCCAAATCCCAATTCCCAAATGTGACAGGAGATTATAATTGTCGAGTTCAACCTTAGTGTGGTCAGGGTGGACATGTATAAGTTGGCATGCAAAAATAGAAGTTGTCATAATCATTTTTGGAAAGGTTAAAACCCGGATATCTTACTGAGTGATTGGAATCTCCAATTCAGTCCGTGGAAAACTACGCGAATTTGGGGTTTTGGGGAACTTCATTATGCGGTATTACTATCGACACCCATTTCAGTACCTAAACCATTGAGTGATCCTTCCTAACTATGATTCATAAATGGCTCAATTTTTTCAAGTGAGGCAAAATACGACAAATCTCAAATCTAGGCTTCATGTAGGTTAGGAAAAACTAATCCTACCCAATACACAGTGAATAAAATAAGATGCAATCAGAATCCAAAAATGCTCAGAAATCAAACCCAGGAAAATCACAGGCCTTCACCTAATATAGCCCCTCGGGGGCTAAAGAATGTGTGATTATGATTTTGGGATTGATTAGGAAAAATTGGAGACAATTTGCCTAGAGGGACATTCATTTTTTTTTTTTTTAAGGTAGAGGATCAAAGTACACAAAATAGGGTAGGCCAATTGATTATGATCATTTCTCAATTTTGAGATTTTTTGAAAATTCTTTGATTTTTTTGATTTGTTGTACTTCGATTTTTTAATATTTTAATTTTTATTCCAAATAGTACATATAGGCTGGGCTTCTAACCCCAAAACCCTTTTTAACAAGCCATGAGCCAACAGTTAAAAAAAAACCCTTCAAGAATAAATAAAAATCTTAAAACAAGAAAGGCCCATTTTGCCGAAAACCTCCAATTAAAGGCTTAGAGCCCAACTTCTCACCGAGCCAATTTCAATGAACTAAAGTTCAAAATCCAACTAACAACCTAATTAGGCCGGACCAAATCAGGCCCCAACGTAAACTTTGACGTAGTTTTGCAAAAGGCTCCACGCCCGGGACTGGGCTCACAAAGAGGAACAAACAGGGCCCAACACTACCTTCCCACCCAGTCTATCTTGACTCGATAAAGTCGAACCACCAAACCAGAAGTAAGCCCAGACTCCAAAGGCCAATTCCGAATCCATATTTACTAGAAATAAACGTCAGCCCAATGCTCCCTAATCTCAAATATAACGAAGCCCACTTTTGTTGTCCTTTTTTTTTTTTTAATCTTCTTTCCGCTCCCGTTTTTGTCTTTTTTTTATTATTCTTTTCCTTTATTTGTATTTTCACACATGGATCGTCTGTACCTGTTCAAAACTTCTCCTGACACGAACCTACATGTGACCGCTGGACGACATGGGCCATTGGTTTCCACCGCCATTCAATCACACACATCGACAAAAACATAGTTGGCACCACAAGCGACGAGCCATACTGATTCACAGAATGTGTCGACCTATTTAAACCTGTCAGAACTAGAAAGTGGGAGGAAAAAAAATGTCAATACTGACGAATCCAACTTGCAAATCTGTTGGTGGGTAGTATCAGTTCTGTTGCTTTTACATCTACAATAAGAATGATTAACAATTATTGTAGAAAGGGACATCGTCTGCACCGCCAAAGCCTTTGAGCATATTCTTGAC
>JAGVVM010012015.1:0-15852 GCA_019149425.1 Psidium friedrichsthalianum
TTATGAAAGGTTAAGTAACTTTCTTTCTCAAAAGAAGTTCACAAAAGGCACAGTAGACACTACTCTGTTTATTCAGAAGCAGGGTAAAGACATTCTGATCGTTCAGATTTATATTGATGACATAATATTTGGTTCATCTAACGAGTCTCTTTGTAAGAATTTCTCCAAAGCTATGCAGGATGAATTCGAAATGAGCATGATGGGAGAACTAAATTTCTTTCTCGGACTTCAGATTCATCAATCTGAGAAAGGGATTTTTCTCCATCAAGAGAAATATGCTCTTGAAATTGTAAAGAAGTTTGGTTTGCAGAATAGCAAAAAGATGGAAACTCCCATGGCCCATTCATCAAAATTGGACAAGGATGAAGATGGAAAGGAAGTGGATCAGAAGCTATATCGCAGCATGATTGGCTCGCTTCTGTATCTTACGGCATCAAGGCCTGATATCTTGTATAGTGTATGTTTATGCGCAAGATTTCAATCCAGTCCCAGGGAATCGCATCTCTCGGCTCTGAAAAGAATCATCAAATACATTGGAACTTATCCAAATCTCGGAACTATGGTACTCAAAAGAATCAACTTTTGTGCTAAAAGGATATTCAGATGCAGATTTAGCGGGTTGCAAAGTTGATAGAAAAAGCACTTCTGGAACGTGTCAATTAATGGGAGATATGCTAATCTCATGGTTTTCTAAGAAGCAAAGCACCGTGGCTCTATCAACAGCAGAAGCAGAATATGTATCTCTCGGAAGCTGTTGTGCTCAGATTCTATGGTTGAAGCAGCAACTAAGGGATTACGGAATTGAAGCTTCAAATGTCGAAATTCTTTGCGACAACACAAGCGCAATCAATCTCACCAAGAATCCAATACTCCACTCGAGAGCGAAGCACATTGAAATAAAACATCACTTTATACGAGATCATGTTCAGAACCAAGAAGTTCAGATTCATCATGTGGACACGAAGAATCAACTTGCAGACATTTTTACCAAGCCCCTTGATAAGCTAAGTTTTAATTTTATTCGTGATAGATTATCAATCACTAACCCTTTTTGTTAAGTTCTATAAGAAACAGGAAACTATCAAGCCAAATTATCTCAGAGACTAGGTCTTCAGACGCAAATTGAAAGGTCAGCTCAAAGTTTCAGATTCAGAAGCAGATTATATGAAACTTCGGGAGCAAGATATCAAATTATTCGAAATTCCAAGTAAGTAATTTTGTTCGAATGATAGAATCCAAGTCAAAAGGTACGTTCTCTAATTCAATTCTATCTTGATTGATTTAATTGATTCGTTCAAAATATTTTCGAAATTTTCCTGATTCTATTGCCAAAAATAGCGTTATTATGTGTTGCCCTTTAAATATTGAACTTTCTTTCTCTGAAAAACCCTAAACCCTTCCAGTTTTTCACAAGTCCTTTCGCTCTCAAAAGACCTCATCTTTTCTTCTTCACATTCCTCTTTCTAAATGGCTCCGAAATCATCCTCGACGGCGAAGAAGACATCTGGTCCACAATCTGAACAGGCAGAAGGTTCTCAGAGAATCGGGAAGCGACCACGAGTTTCAGAATCATCTCCAACAATGAAGACAAGAGAGTATTTCGACGAGAAAGTCGAGACGGCTCATCGTATCAAGCATCTCTATGACAATCTGAAAGCAAGAGATGGTGCGTACACCAGTGTCAGTAAGTTTCTGGATACTTACCGTTTTTCTAGTGAGGAAGAATACTTAGAGTGTCTGAATAAGCCATTGAGAACTGTCATTCGGGCGATGATGATACTTTGAATATGGCGATGAAAAAGGGAAAAAGGGTAGTGATCCCTGAAAAATCAGTCTCGAAAAGACGTCTCCCAAAAGGAATGTGCCGAAGGAAACGGCTGAAAAGGGAAAGGCAGAAGAGTCAAAGGATGACGATGACTACCTGTATAATAACTTTGCGAAGTTTAAACCTCGTTTGGTCAGGGAAGCAGGTTATACCGATCAATACTTTCTGAATTCGGATCACAAGGACAGATTTGAGACTCTTAAAGAGAGAGGTATTATGCCTCACAGAGTTTTGACCTTGATTATTTGGAGTCTGTCGGAATCCCTCTGAAGATGCATCTGAAAAAATGCAAACTGGATTATTTCGTGGAGAGGAAGGCTCCTATTTATCCTGATTTGGTTGCCTATTTTTACTCCACACTGTCCTTCTTTAATGCAAATTCTCTGTATTACAAGATAGGTGATAAACTCTGCTATTTGAGGGATGATGAATTGGCTCATTTAATGGGGGTTAAATTCAGAGAGTTTACTCCTATCAATGTCCAGCCAAAGGAGGCTTTTGCATATCTGACAGGGAAAGAAAATTTCTCCAGAGATTCCAAGGCACATATTGCCTATGATGATTTTCCCCTGAAGCACATCATGATGCACAAGATTGTGATCGAGTCTCTTCGACCCAAAGCATCATCAAAGACTGACACCTCAAGATTCGAGGCTAAGTTGATGTGGGCACTGTTGACAGGATACAAGTTTAGTCTTGCACATGTAGTCATACTGCATATGTATAGAACTGTGCAAAAGACTAAAGGTCAACTGCCGTATGCAGCTCTCATCCATGACATCTTCAGATACCATAATCAAATCTGCCTAAACCTCTTACAGAGAAAAAGGTTCCAGTCAAAACTGGTGGAGCTGAAATGCTTCAAAAGATGGGTTTCAGGCTGAAAGATGGCAAGTGGTACAACAAGTCACGAAAAGTACCAGTGGAATTTGAGCAAGATGAGAGATCAGCCAAAAGAAGGAAGGTTATGGCGACAAAGGTGAAGGAAAAGAAGATTCAGAGCATCTCTTCCTCAAGCAGTTCTGAATCTGACAATGAGGAAACACCCTCTGCATCACCAAAGAAAACAAAGAAATTGACCCTTCAGAAGGAATCAGGGTCTACTAAGATGAGAACAAAATTACAGAAGGAGAAGCAGAAGAAGATTGCAGCAGAGGAACCTTCAGCTACTGAGGAACAAGCTCAGATGGAGGTTGAACAGGAGGAACCTCGTTCAGAAGCTACAACTCTTGCACAACCTCAGGGGGAGGTTCTGGAAACAACTGAAGGAGTGCCTGAAGAAGATGAAGAAGCACTCTTTGCACGACAGATGGAAGCTGCGAGAGTTCTAAGTCTTCTCGATGCACGACCAGAAGAGGACTTACCAATTATTCTTCAGGAAGAGGTTCCTGTCAGGAGTGTTTTCTCCAGGCTCTTCAGAGACTTAGAGCCAGAAAAAATTAAGGCGACGTCATCATCTCAACCTTCAGAACCAACAGCTGAAAACCAGTCTTCTGAACCTTTAGCTGAAGCACAGCCTTCAAAAGAAACAACTGAAGAACAGCCAGTTGAAGAACAGGCTTCAGAACCACTAGTTGAGAAACCGTCTTCCGATCAAACAGCTGAGGAACAGCCTTCAGAACCAATAGCTGACGAACAGCCACAGCCATCTGAAGCTCAACCATATAATGCAGACAATGCTTCAGAACCTGTCATTACTCATCCAGAATCTGACAATCTTTACTTCAAATTCATCAAGATGTTCAGAATCTGCGAACTGAGGTTAGAGATGAAGCTCGATTCAGACAGGAGAACAGAGAACAGATGCAGGCATTCGAGGCAAAGGTCGAGGCTAAACTAGCTGCGTTGGAAGATTTGGTCAAGAAGACTTGTAGTTTGCTTTGTGCCAAAATAGACGATCTGGACAGTTTCACCATTGTCAGATCCAAGAAAAGCAGACCTCAAGATGAAGCCAAAGGGGATGATGACGAGCCAACTCTTTCTTAAATTATTTTCTTTAAACATTGTTCATGACTCTTAATCATTTATTATGTTATTCATCATTTATTATCTGTATCTCTTTTTGTTGATGACAAAAAGGGGGAGAAGGCATGAATTGTTTACAGGTGGCTAAACATATAACAATCCGGGGAGAAGGCATGAACTGTTTGTAGGTGGCTAAACTTATAACAATGTGCAACCGCAGCATGATACGGTGATATCTTTTCAGAAGCATAATATCGCTCACCCTGTTGCACTACTCGAAAGTTTTTTTATCCACCTTTATTATTAAAAGATTCTTATAATTTAATCATTTCATTACAAAGAATCTTTCGTGCTTAATCTAAATTATTTTACTTTATCATTGTTAAAACCGAAGGAGTTTTGTCATCATCAAAAAGGGGGAGATTGTTGAGGAAACTATCCCGCCAAGAATTTTGATTCTGACAAAACTAGTTTTAAGAAGTCTAGTTAATGGAAGAATATTTTCCTTGCAGAAATCACGATGTGAAAAGAGCCTTGAATATCCCACAACTGGCGTTCAGACAAGGAAGAGTCGTCACCATAGTGCTTCTAAATGGTCAGAAGGAGGAACTATGCTTGTGCCTCTAAGGGAATCAGAAGGAGGAGTCTGCGTCTGAGTAATTCAGATGAAGTGTTTGACTGCCTCAAATGGATTCAGATGGAGGACAGCATTGCCTTGGAAGACCTCAAGAAGACTCATGTGAGACGTCGACAGTAGGATCCATTTAGATTCTGCAACTGGACTAAGAAGGGCCCACGATTGACGAAAGTCCGATTGATTTCGGAAATTACGGGAAGGGAAAGGATTCGATCTACAGGATGATTGTCCATCTTTATTAGGACAGAATCCTTGATTGGATATTATCTTTCTTTCCTTCCTCAGAAGATTCAACATCTCACGTAAATGGAAACTGAAGATTTAGTTGTATGGGCGACTGAATCTGAAGTTACCAGAATCTTTCTTCAACGGCTATCTAGCATCTTTCCAAGTTTATCTCGCATCAATCAAGGTTGATTGAAGATTGACGAGTGATCCCATGGAGCACTTGACAACGGCTAGTTCGAGGTGAAAGGGGTATAAAAGGAGAGTGCTGGTATTCGTTCTAGTAGAAGTGAATGAAAAGAAAGAGACGAGCAAAAACTGTTGAGATAATTTTTAACTTCTCGTGGAAATACTCTTGTGAGTAAGTTGAGAGAAGTTCATTGTAATCTTGTGATCATCATAGTGAAATCCAGCCAATCGGCTGTCATCGTGGGAGAGTGGACGTAGGCTTACTATAGCCGAACCACTATAAATCTGTGTGCACATTTCTCCTTCTGAACTCCTTTTCGTGCATACTGATCTGTTTAGCTTCAATACTGGCTTCTGTGTTGCTTGCGCTTATAACTCAAATTTTTCAGAAGCACCTATTCACCCCCCCTCTAGGTGTCGTTGCTAGCTACGTCATGTCATACCAATGGTATCGGTATGATGTGATTGCCACATGACCCTTAAGCCCTTGCAGACGAGCACGTGTAGCAGGGGTGATCTTGTGGGCTTTGATGAAGCTTTAGCAACTGAGACTTCATTTCCTTATACATGCTCTTGACACCTGTTACATCGAAGGTTTTCAATGATGACACTTTTGCAAAAATGAAGAATGGAGTTTGAATTGTCAACGTGCTCGAGAGGAGTGATTGATGAAGAAGCTCTTGTGAGAGCATTGGAGGCTGGAATGGTTGCTAGGCGGTGCTGATGTTTTCACAAGAAGGCCACCAGCGAAGGATAGCAAGTTGGTACAACACAGAGAGTCACAGTGACCCCGCGCAAGAGCAGTCTGCTAGTGCTCGCGCTCGCTCTCATGTGGCAGTCTCCTCGGTCCGAATCGCATTAGCCGGAGACGAGACATCCATGGGATCTCGAGGAAGACACAAAGGCATCCTCTTGAAGATCTAGTGCTACTCACGAAACCAAGCAGTCCCTCGCTGTCATAGCTTAATGACAAAACGAGAATATTTATCCACCGTCACATACTCTGAAATTCAAAGGGACCTGTTCTCAAGCTCTTTGTTGCGATTGCCCGAGGTATTAAAGAAAGATAGCAGCTCAGAGAAGACACTCAGGAGGAGAGGAGTTCACGACAGAGAAGAAAAAAAAAGAAGAAAAGAGGCTGGAAGGAGAAAATCTTCTTTTCAGTCTCCGACGGATTCGAGCTCTGGTCTTGGTGTTCCCTCGATCAGATGAAGCCGCGACAATGAGCTATCGGCTTGTTGTCGATGGCGATGATCTCGGCCCGCTGTAGAGTCAAATCGGAGTGTGCTAAAACTTGTCATCTAGGCCCTGCCTCGCACTACGTTTGGTCGGGCACAAATTTGACCTCCATAGGCCAGGTCTTGTCGGCGTCGGTCGAGGATATCGTCAGCAACAACAGCAGGGGATAGGATCTCGAAACCAGGACAGTGTCCTGACGGGGGCTCAGGATTAACGTCCCCTTTAGCTGCGACTGCATCAGAGACAAGTTCTGGGTCACGGTTCAAGTACTCGGTGGGCGTCAGCAACACTTACGATAGCATCGCGCAGTTTAACTACTCGAACTTGACGACCACCTCGTGGTTGCAGGCGTTCAACTCTTATCCGGTGACCAATATACTAGACACCGGGGAGTTGAATGTGACTGTTCATTGTTCGTGGGAACAACGCTTTCTAAGCGTTATGGATTGTTTATCACGTATCCGCTGAGGGAGAGGGATACCCTCGAGTCGGTCGTTGTGGACGTGGATTTGCTGACCGATTTGGTGCAGAGCTATAGTCCTGGTGTGAATTTTAGCCAAGGGAGTGGTCTGGTATACATTCTTGAGAAAGACGGAAGTGGAATTTTTTTTTTCAGCTCTGAATCCAAGCACAGGACTATTAGTTGGGGCAATTGTTGGCATAACTGCTGTAGCAGTTAGTCTTACAGGAATCACTGTGGAAAAGTCAGTGGATTTTTCATATGAAGAATTGGCTAAGGCCACGAACAATTTTGGCTTGGCTAATAAAACTCGGAAAGGCGATCTTCGAAAAACTCTCGGGTATCATTTCTTAATCGCCAAGTACGTTCTTGCCTATTTTGATATCACGTGAATATTGGGGATATTGGATCGAGATGTCATCATGTTTGCATGTCGTTTTTATCAGGTCATATAGTAGCCATATTCTTTTGTCATGTCATATTTTTTGTCATTATGCCACGTCATTCAGTAATTAGAATACATAATTTTGCATGTTATATTATAGTCTCATTAATATCATTTTTGCATGCTTAATTGGTTAATTAAATTTTGCATTAACGGCATATCATCTCTTCATTTAGATATAATTCATTGCTATATGTGTTTATGCATTGCATTCATTAAAAGAAAAATTCCAAAAATTCTCAAAATTAGGAAGCGGGTCGTCTTAACCGATCAATCCTATTTTCTGAAATTTTGCCCTTCCAATTTTTTAAAATGACGATTTTGGCCCTTATGGGTTAAATTGTCTTAGAAAATTTCAAAAAAATTCAGAAAAATCTCAAAAATTGGAAACGGGCCACTTCGACTGGTCAATCCTATTTTTGATGAATTTCCTTCTGATCTTTCCAAAATGATAATTTTACCTTTCATGGGTAAATTGTCTCCAGAAAATAAGAGAAATAATTTAGAAAAATTTCAGAAATTGTGGGAAATAAGGAATGACCACATTCAACTGGTTAGACCTATTTCCAATTCCCAATCTTTGAAATATGACCATTTTACCCTTCTAGTCAGTTTGACTCCAAATCTCATCCCAATGATTTTTCATGAAATAAAATGGTACCGAAAGGACGTTAGAGTAATCTATCGTAACAAGTCCCGAACTCTGAATCTCTGGTTCGTAGAAATAAATTAGCTCTCCCACTAATTATTTAGGTTTCTAATCGACCTACCGAGAACGATTGATTAGTGGCGACTCTAATTTTTAAAATCATTTAAAACAAAAACCAAAGTTGCGATTCGGTAGGGCTTGGGAGGGTCCGCGTTAGTTTAGTTAATCTAATTAACGTTAACCCGATCGAAACCGATCAATCTTAAAATAAAATTCTTTCGGGTCACGACAGACTGGCGACTCTGCTGGGGACTTGTTCTTAATTTTCGAAAAAACGTAAGAACCCAATGGACTTAGGCTTGAAAAATTTCATCAAAATTCATTTGATTTGGCAATTGCTTGGAACACATTCTATAGGTGTTATATGTTTTTACAGATGGGAGTTATAAGGGGTGGAGTGTTTGACTAACCTTGTTTTACAGGCTTGGTGTTGGAATTATTTATTTAACTTCGTACATTTTAGAAGCCTTGTTTTGATACCAACTGCTGTGCATGTCTTGTATATTCCGAGGATCACGACACCTGCACACACAAGCGCCTAAACCCAAGCCGTAAAACTTTTCCTAGGTAGCCACAAATAGGGATCCATATGCAAGCTCTTGCGTTTGATTGTGTTTGGGTTAACCATATTTGATCCCGCTCACTATCTGAATTGACAATTCTTCTCACTTATTGTTTGATTGTGCTGGAGGATAAGGTTGTCAATTCAGATAGTAGGGGCCTTTTTAGGTCTATACCCTGTCTCTCCTTTTTATTTTCTAGAGTCCACTCCTCACTTGAGTTATGCGCATGTCTATGTGATTTGCATTTTTCAAGTAAAAAGTAAGTTCTCTAACTTTATCTTGTGTTTATTTTCGGTCGGTCCATGTTAGGTGTCAGTCAAAATTTTAAACTTAACATCATGGTTATTTTTTCAAAAGAAAATAAAAATCAAATTGGTATCCCATTTCTAAAAAATGTTTGGAAAATCCCTTCAGGGAATTCTGTTGACCAATAATGGATTTTGCCACATCTTTCCTGTTTTAATAGAAATGAGATTTTCCTGACAAATTACCCCTGAAAATTCATTTTGATAAAAGAGGAACATTCCTTCGAAAAATTTGGTAATGTCAAGAGATTTTATTACATTTTTCAAGTTATAAAAAACCTGCAAGAAAATTCTTTCTGAAGAAATTCACCCATGTTTTTCTAAGAAAATTTTCTCTAATTTCTCATAAAATGGAAAAATAAAATTGGACTAATGTAGGAGTCATGGGCCGACCTCTCTTGGAC
Source organism: Psidium friedrichsthalianum (assembly GCA_019149425.1). Classification (NCBI taxonomy): domain Eukaryota; kingdom Viridiplantae; phylum Streptophyta; class Magnoliopsida; order Myrtales; family Myrtaceae; genus Psidium; species Psidium friedrichsthalianum. Next base: position 8,967 of record JAGVVM010012015.1, read on the forward strand.
CACATACTAATTATGTCCTTTACTTTTGCAGGGAATCATAGAAACCCCGGGCGGGAACAAAATTAGGTTCAACAAGACATCAAGAATAAAATCTTTAGGAATACAAAAGGATGGAAATTGCCGATCCGATGACCTTGGGGGTAAGCAAGAGGTCGATTCTCCCAAAGTCAGAAACAGGTCAGTTAGTGGGCACGTATGGGCCATGTATTTTTGATGGAGAGTGAATGTATCCGGATCAGGCATGAGGGCATGCTTAATGTATTGAGAGGGGTCCTTGTATTTTTGTTGAAAAAGTATAGATTATGTAATCAGAACCCATAAAGCAAAGTATATTAACCCAACCTTGCAGCCTTCTGATTAAATCAAACCAAGGCCTGCCTTAAAACCTCCTCGGGTTCGAATCACATGGAAAACTTTGGAGGGCCGGAGAGTTATTATTAAGCGTGGCCCGTCGGTATTTCTGCCGACACAAATAAGTGAACACCGAAAGACACAGCATGAATGAAGTGGGGCACGCAGCAAGTGGCTTGGTTTATTTATTGGTGCACTAATCGAGTGGTTATATTTGCAATAATCATGTGACTAGCTCACGGGGCTCAAGGTGGCTCGTGGGTCCGCTGTTGAAAGTTGATTTAATGTTCTCGATATCATCGTCTGGAGCAGTTAATATCAAGAAAAATGTTAAACCTTGGCATGTCCCGTGCCTTGAATCGTTCTATCATGCTGTACGGGAGAAGAGATGACAAGAAGATTAAAGCACAAACACGTGGAGATTTTCCTTGATTCCATCATCAATGAGTTTTACAATAGCTCACTGGGGAGGAAAAGTAAAGCCAAACTGAGCCATAAAAGCATTACAAAAGAGCTCAACTGGCTCTCTATGAAATTAATGCTCTGCCTACACTGAGCGACCTGGATTTGAGATCCGCAAGTTTGAAGAACATGCGAGTACATTTCTCCTTGTACCTGGCTGCATTAACCTCATGGTGTCCAACAACGAGTTTCAGATTGTCGATCAAGTCCCTCTCGAAAGCTATGTCCGTCGTTAAATCGTCGAGTCGCTCCTCCAGCCACTTACATCTGAACTTCATCACGATATCACTCGGATTATGCTCAAAGTAAGTCTGGTTTAAAGCAAGGCGCTCCACCAGCTTCTCTCTCTCGTGGACCAACAGCGAGATCCGTTCATCAGCAGACTTGATGGTCTTCTATACGGGCAACCGAGTGTTCAGAAAACTCCAGGCATTCAGATCAATCCTGGTGGCGAGCTTTTACGATGCGGGCTAAGGTGACTGTTTCGTGAGTGTTCTGGCAGGCCTCTAGAAAGTTGATGAAGACGTGTGGGAACGCCCTGTATTCTCTCTTCAAGTTGGCGCCGCCGCGACCGAAAAAGCGTTTATCTCCTTGAACGAACCGAGGATCTCAACTTCGATACTTGGATGATGGGCTATATACTCGGATGATGGGCTATGTACTCGGATGATCGACCAAGAAGGTGATAAAGTCTTTCTCATTTGAATGTAACTTCAGTTGGGAAGATGTGCGTAGGAAGATTGGCTATTATCGCTAAAATGATAGAGGAGAGAATCAAGGCCGACGAGCAGAATACGAAAGATAAGAGGAGAGAAGTGAAGCAGATGATTGGAATGCGAAGATGATAATTTGCTTCGAGTTAAATATTGACTTTACAGTAGCAATATCTATTAGTCAGATTTTCCTACCTGCCATTCTCTTTCAGTGTTACCTTCGATTGCTCGAATACCCCACTAATCTGCAATCTCGAGCCAAGCGAATCCAAAATCTTTGCAAAAGAGATTGAGGTGATGTCACCATTTTGAAAAAGAAGAAGGAAAAGATGACTTGAATGGGAGACACGGCAAACTTTAGCGAAAAAGAAGAGAAGACTTGTCTTCATTTGTAGACGGAGAAAAGACCTCGCCTGCAATGCCGACGCTTGAGACAGGTGGAAGAAATAATGTCGGGAGCCCTACCACTATGAAAAGATAAAAGAAGATAAGTTGAGAAAGAGATACGATAAAAAAAAGTTGAGAAAGACAGAAATCTTGGGAGAAGCCATATAGTTTCTGAGCTCACACCTAAGTTTTAAAAGAGACGTGCTCCTGGTAATCTTCATCCATGCTCAGAAGAGAGTTTAAAGCATACACGGTCGCTCAGGAAAATTCAGAGAGAGTGAGAATACAAGAGGATGTAGCAAACCTTGTGAAACCATTAACCAACCGAGGATGTCTCGACCCAACACACTCGAGAACTATCGTTACTTGCTGAATATGGGAAATGAAGAATTCGAGGCCATGTTTGGAATTCAGGCTATGGAGTCTGGCCCTTCTGCCTATGACGTCCAAGATCTCGATAAAGATAGGGACAACAACAACCATGGCCAAAGGAAGCGTCGCTGACGTCACACCGAGCGTCAGGTTCAAAAGCTTGAAGATTTCTTCACAAGATACTCTATGCCGAATGATAAACAAAGAATGGAACTAAGCCAAGAAACAAGGCTGAACCCTATGCAAATTAAGTTTTGGTTTCAAAATAGGCGAACCCGAGTAAAGACTCAACACGATCACTATGAAGTTGAGTTTCTGAAAGCTAAAAATGAAAAATTCCAAGCAGAGAACAAGAGATATAAGGAAGCTTTCAACTCCACCACTTGCCCCAACTGCCATAGCCTCCTCACGCTCGATAAAGACAGTACCTGAAGATCGAGAACGCCCATTTAAGAGGTGGGTTAGATCAGTTCATAATAGGATCAAGTTCTGTTGGAGGAGGGTACGAAAGACCAACCCTATGGGCCCATCATTGATACCTCTTGAGAAAGAGGGGACGTATCACCACCAACCTGGCATGGACGACGAGCTCACCGTCATGATCAACCAGTTCGATGTTGATAAAGTACCGAGGCTCTGATGTGCGTATCGAGCCGGTTTGTGGAATCGATGATCACGGGTCCTTCAACATGGCCGATGCGTACCTGATTTGGAACGAAGCTAGCTCATCACTGGAGAACCTGCAGAGGAAGAAAAACCAATCCTGAATGGATCCACATACTTTATTTTGCATGAGATATTTTCTGCTTTTATGGATGCTTGGAATCAATGCAAAGGCAAGAAGTAGTAACCTCACTTTTCCTATTAAATGCTTGAATCCGTCACTTCACCAAACTCGCGACGAATTAATTGTGAGAAAAAATCCACGTAAACCAAAAGGGTAACTCCGTATCGTTTCAATTTATCCTCAATCGCTCCAATTTTAAATTGGACCCATTCTACTCTCAGGAATTTGCAAACTAACCTGAGAACGCAGTCATACCCGAACGCAAAATCCTCTTGTTGAATGAAACTAGGAGCAAATCAATTTATGGACATTGTCACTACATGGACGGCCTCAAATAATAAGAAAAATGCAAACAAAAGACCCGAGCAATCTCGAAGATGGGTATGTTGTATCGTTCTAATTTAACCATAATCAACTTGAGTTTTGAATTGTTTTATTACATTCTTAACAGGGATTGTAAATTGCTTTGAGAAACATCATGACGGGGAATTGCCCAATATGACAAGACTATGTCATCTGAAGATTAACCTTAAAAGAGAGCCTCCATGGACACCTATGGTTTTGTGGACCAAATGGCATGGGGGATGACAGTGATCCGAACGATCCAAGTTCGATCCCCAAGGATGGGAAATGCTGTAAGTATTGTAAATAAATAAATAACTTTTTTGCGCATTTCTTTCTGCAGAAAGAAACAAGAATGCTCGATGAACGAGACTGAAACCAATACTTTGCCTTGACCCTAATGGTGAAGTGTCCAACGAAAGTCGAGAAAAACTCAACCCAGCGAAAACTGGCAAAGGGGTCTTGCAAGGCATTCAAGATGAAGGGTAAACCATATCGTTTCTAGTTTATCCTTTCCAATACTGGCTGACACGTCTTCTTTTTTTTTACAGGAAATGTTACACTAACATTTAACATGTTGAAGAAGACAGCCCCAAGGGGGCAAAATTATGATCATCTGGTGAGGTATATTCTGATGAAAATGGGGCAAATCAATCGCAAACCCTGAGTGAAAGGAGAGTATGTCTTCATTAGCTTGTTTGGTTTCAAGAGTAACCTGTTTGCTTTCTTTCTTGCAGGAGCATTCGACCGACGACCATGACGGTTGTCAACATTAAAAATCCCAAATGCTTCATTTCACCCATGCATTTCACCATGCGGGGCAAGTCAGAAACAAGCCACCCCTCGACTTAAGGAGTAGACCCCAATTTGCTCGATCCGCCCACATGTCCAGGGGCAATTCAAATTCTCCCATTCTTGAGAAACTCTCTTCCATACTTGCACGTTCTATAAACCTGTGTGATGCTAAAAATTGCCACATCCGTATTGTGTTTGCACATTTCATGATTTATGTATGACTCTTCTGCATGTTTACTTTACAAATTCTGACTTGGAGCATAAACTTCACATGATGCATTGAATGTGTAGAATGGGGCATGACAGGATGATGAAAGGCAAACTATTTCCACACACGTCCTACATCTTAATCCATAATGAGTCGAGCGTTAAATAGGTTTCGCATTCCTCAAGTCAATGGGTTTTCTCGCAAAAGGTACGATAGCCAAAAGGAAGGAGGCATTCATTTCTCTATCCTAAACACTGCAGGTGACCATAGACAACCCATTTGAGCGGCGGCTTCATTTTGTAATCCCTGTCAAGAACCATCCCACATCGAGGCCGAATGAAGGTAGTCCTAGTAAATAACACGGGGTAAATAGTTAGAAATTTTATTCCTCGGACTAATATCAATTTTCGAGTGTGTCTTAGCTTTCAACCTCGTGCGCTAATTCAAGTGCCTTAGGACGACGAAAAGCATTCGTTTCTCTATCCAATACACTTTTATCCTTTGCATTGCCCAATTGAGTTTGCATATTCGTTTCTTAAAACTCCATGGTGATCAGTGCTCATTCCAAGATAAAGATGGCCCCACCTCAAAGCAGAAGAATTCAGATGAAGTGGGTCTACATAGAGTTCCCGAATCAACTCTTCAAGTATGCTAGATCTTTGATATGCATGTGCATACAACATAATCTTTGGAAGATCTTTTCAATTAAAAATTAAAAAAAGGAGAAGAAAAAGAAAGAAGACCCGGACATGAAAAAGCAAAGCGTCAGTCAAAAGTAAGGCCAATGCCCATTGAAGTCAATGTTTATTTTTGAATGCCTTTGAAATCTTAGTGAAAATATATTGTCTCCTTTCGTAAATCCCCAATGGAATCTGTCGCAAGAGAAAAACTCTTCGAAGGAGTCAAAATTGCAAAAGGTACTCAGTTGAAATTTACACCATTCGGGAGCGACGACGATATTAACAGAAGTTGACATCGTTCTCATACAACAATGGTGTCCTTTGAGGAATATTTTAGAAGGTTAAGACTGGTGGCAAAGATGCAATGATCACCAATGTCAAACCACCTCATATATCTTCTAGGCCAAAATAAGCCTTCCTCACTCCCCAAATCCTAACCTACGTTACAACCCTTGAAAGTCTTTTCTGATTAAGGCGCTTGAGTTAACGTAGAGTTGAATGGTTCTAAGCATCACTCGAAAGGTACGAGCAAGATTATTTCTATCTCATTTTTGTAGGGTTCTTGACTTGTAAACCCAGTAAATAATGAAAACTTTTTAGTCAACGGCCTTGACTCAAAAAAGTCCCTTTGGTAAACTTTTGACCCAGCCTACATTATAGCCCTAATTAAGACCTCCAGATTGACTTGATCATACCAATTGCGAGATTACTCAGACCCTTGCTGAATGCGATGATGGTGAGATTGAGTGATTTCTTTCAATCCTACAATTAGGATAAATAGCCTTTTCAAGAGTGAGAGAAAGCCCTTTGGACTGAAGACCCCCATTCAAGTTACATTCAAGGTGTTCATACTATGATAACCTTCTTGAACAGAATTGGTAATGCAAACTTGATAGAATAGTTGTGCATAATCCACATTTTGATTGATTGCATCATGAGTTATTGCACACACTGCTTCTAATCATTACAAACTTAGCTGAATAGTTTTGCATAAACCGATAAACTCATTGATGAAAATGCTTGCACACGTTACCTCTGACACTGCCTAGCAGGTAACGCGTTCCCGATGTTCGAGTCGCCTTCCAATGGTCTCGAAATCTATTCGGCGATTATTGAATGAACAAGCCTAGTTGTCAAGAAACCACTAGGTAATCTTCCAAATCCTTAGGTAAGTCTATCTTCAACCTGAACCTTTCGAGGAAATGAATTTTGACGATTATCAGGGTGCTCGAATTGGTGTGGCACATACAGTCATTCAGTGAACAAGCAGGCATGACACAATCAGCCTGTCTATGCCTTGATCATTAACTCAGAAGACCTAGGTAAGGCTTCCGAAACCCTTTCGACTCATGAGCGACATGTTCTCATGAGACCTTCATTAGTTTACGATCAAACCGCTCTCGTGTTCTGGATCTCGGCTTCTTGAGCTTATCCTAAAGCGACAGGAGAAGTTAAATTAGGTTTGAGCTTCTGCAGGATTTCTAGTCTCCTCAGATCCCATAATGGTTCCCTTCAAGGTAAGTTAAATCGGGTTTGAGCTTCTGCAGGATTCCTGAACTTCCCAGATCCCAGAATGGCACCCTTTAAAGGAAGTTAAATTGGGTTGAGCTCTGCAGGATTCCTGGTCTTCTTAGATCCCAGAATGGCACCCTTCAAGGTAAGTTAATCGGGTTTAAGCTTCTGCAGAATTCCTGGTCTTGCCAGATCCCAGAACGGCACTCCTCAAGGTAAGATAAATCAGTTTGAGCTTCTGCAAGATTTCTGTCTTCCTAGATCCCAGAATGGCACC
>JAGVVM010012018.1:0-16703 GCA_019149425.1 Psidium friedrichsthalianum
AATTCATTCGTGGCCTCATTCATAATATGGTAACTTTAAAATAAATATCGTCAACTAACGGGTGGCTATTTAAGAGTCCCTGTATCAACCATTTGGAATCCACGGTACTTATATTCCTACTACCTTTGTCTCGCCTTTGTTATTTATCCCGAATGATCGGTTTTGAGTTAGATTCATTTATAGGCGCTTTTATAAATATCCATTATTAGTGTTTCAAGATGCTGAAAAGGAGGCGAAAGATCAGAATATCACAAAGATGGCATCTTACCTGATTCGTTGCATAGGCCATTTCTTGTTTGCCGCAATTTCTTTTTGTCCTCCACCTTCCTAAATGATTTGTACATTGTCCTTTATTTTCTTGATCTTTTGAACTGAATCTTGATATCAATTTTCTCTCACGATCGAAGACGCCAAATTTCTTGCTTGCATCTCTTCCCCTCACGCTCGCCATCAAGCTCTCTTCCTCATGTTGCTCTCGCCTCTTTTCCCAAGTTAGATTTCTTTGTTCTTGTTGTTTTTCTTAGAAATTTGTGTTCATAATTGTAGCTATGGCTTGTTTTTGAGCCACATCGACAATCTTCTAGTTTTCTACCCCTATTTTCAGCAGAAGACCATTTTTTCCAAAAAAAAAAATAAGACTCAATTCAATTGATGTTAGAGACGTGAACTGATGGAAACTGTGTTCCTTAGCAATCTACTCCAAAAGCCTCTAACGTTCACATAATCCCCCTCGCAAAAGCTAAACTAATTTTACTAAATTATTTGCAATCAACAAGGTTCACAAAATAGTTGTAATTCCAACGGTAGATAGACAAGTTTCACACCTCGATACATGCTAGAACCGTAGCTGCTTACAGTTGCTGGTTATTGACAGAGGATGATTGAATGCAATGTTTGGTTTCTAATTTCCCTGATTTTGAGGACCTTGAATAGAGCTTCTCAATGCCTCGATTGCTTTATTTATATTCTCCTAGAAGGGGCCATCCAACAAATTTTTAATGCTAAATCGGAAATGGTTCTACAAAACAATTTCACTATTGCAACTATTTTGTGAACCTTGTGTGAAAATCAGTTCAACTCATGCCAGTTGATTAGTTTGTAGTACACGTACCCTAAGTACATGTGAAATATTTGTTTATAATTCACGCATGCTAAGTACAATAGTTAGCAAACTAGCAATTGTTTGAAAAAAAAGGTGAAGCCTCCATATCTCCTCAAAATATTTATAATGCACACACACTAAGTACATGTTAAATATTTGTTAGCATTGTTGGTTTACCTGATTAGTTTGACAGATTTGCTCACATGGTTTGGTTCACAATTGTTGGTCCATTGTCTCTATGATAATTTGCACTTACTTTTCATATGGATAACTTGGCATTTTTTTAGAATATGCTACTTCATCCTCAATACGCCAGAGACCTCGCTCAATTTATGACCATAGCGAGGAATGGGCATGGTTGAATACTTCTTGATAATCTATAGGGGAAGGACCTTGTCGAAACTCTGGCAAATGATAATTCATTTGTCTATAGGCCCCAAATAGTCTGTGGGGGATTTTGATATCCAGTATCCATTACATAATATTTACCTACACAAATATAATTGTAAATTTAATGCAAACATGTCACATATATAATGAAGTAGATTTCCATGAAATTGATAAACCATTAACTAATGAACTTGCATGAAGTTGATAAACCATTAAGAAAATTGAGAGGCACAAAAAATAAGACATGAAACTAGCAAACTAATCAAGATAGAACAACAAGACTGACCAGCAATTGTGAACAAACCTGCAAACTAATCAGTAAAAACAACATTGCTAACAAATATTTAACATGCACTTAGTGTGTGCATTATAAACTAGAAGATTGTGGATTTGGAAGATGCAGATTTGGATCTCGAGTATGGATATTCAGTTGATTGTGATATTGAGATGAGGGGGCGAATGCTTCAATAATAATGCATTCCCTTGACATGGCATGTTTACTTGATGAAATAGCATGGGTTTAGTTAATAATTAAAGAGGGTTGTAGTTTTGGAGGCAAACTTATTTCTCGTCAATGACTTATATGACCATCTTTGTAATTTTTGCATGAAAACTTATTTTTATCTTCAATGACTTATGTGATCATATTTATTATAATGATCTTTTGATATGATTGCCCACATCATATTTTAACCTTTTTAATTATAAATTTGTTACCATGTGTCTTTTACGTTACTCTCAATGCGAAAATATAAAAGTTGCAGTCATTTGCTTTTTTTCCCCTAATTTTAAATAAATTAAAGTTAAAAAAAATATTAAATTGGGACATCAAAGGACTTTCTAGATTTAAAAGTTTACTAAACAATTTTTTTCCCAATTGCATCCAAATGCACTTTTCAATTACAGTTCACTCAAATAGTATTTGCATTTCACCAAACTTATTTAGCATAAATATTGGCATTTTCCCAAAGATATTTGCTCAAACTAAACCAAACAGGGCCCAAATGCACCTTTTCCCCCAGAGTTCCTCTATGTCACTCTAGAGACTATTACAGTAGAGAGAGAGAGAGAGAGAGAGAGAGAGAGAGAGAGAGAGAGAGAGAGAGAGAGAAGGGATGGCTAGGTGTTAGGCATCTCCCCCCCCCCTCTCTCTCTTCTTGATCTTTCTACAACTCTCTCTCTCTCTCTCTCTCTCTCTCTCTAAAGTCTGCGGGTTTAATTGTGGTTTGTAATCTATATAGTCCTTTGAACACTCTTCTCTCTCTCGTTCTCTACAGAAAACAAAGAGAAATTCTTGAGACTAGCATCTTGAGATAAAGACCAACACAAGGACCGTCTTCTTCATCCTCATTCTCTCTCCCTAACTAGAGCAAGGTTTCTAAGTTTCGGGCCTTCCCTTTTCCTTTGGGCCGACTCCGGCTAGGCCTTATGCAGAATAGTTAAGGCGTCCCAGGCTCGCCATAGTCACTAACACTGCATTATTGATTATTTAATTATTATTATTTTTAATTAATTTAACATTTATTTATTGATTTTTATTTTTCATTTTTCATTTTTAAGACAAATAAGAATACAGCAAATGATGAAAATTCATAACATATTAATGTATATAATAAAGACAAAATAAGAATACAGCAAAACGATGAAAATCCAGACATCATAAACATATTAATGTATATCCCAGCAATGATGGCTTAGAGCCGACGAAGATCGATTTCACTCTCTTTCTTTTTTTTTTCCCCCCTTCTTTGTACAACCTGGGAACAACTTCGGGAGGCTTCAAAAAGTTGCCTATCACCTCTACCCAACATGCTCAACTATGCATGCATATTTACACAACGTTCAAAAGAAAACAAAGCCTACGAGTTCCATGAAACTATAGTCAGTCGATCTAAAGTTCCAAAAGAGTCGGTTGGCATTACACCATATTTACATATATGCATCATAAGGGTCCGAGATTCCCCTAGGCCGAGCACCACTCGCTCCCACCGTTGCCGCCGCCACCTATGTAATAGAAGGGTAATAGACCAAAGAGTCCACTCTCTAGCCTGCCATAGACAACTGTAAAGAGATGTGGGACAACCCCCATATCTATTCTTCCGTTCACCTAGAGGATACAGGTAAGTTGAACAAACTTGAGGTCCGATATCTTAGGAATAGAGAAAGGGATGATGTCCCATGAAAAATGGACAGGCACACCATAAGAGGCAATGGGTAGAGCGGGGAGCTTGGCCATATCAATTACCTGAAAAATGTCAACAATAAAAGGGCAAGATAGATCCCAGCAAGTGAATCTTCTTCTAAGTCACTAACTAGTCTAATCAATGAGAAGAACGAGCATGATAACTCAGGCCAGCACCAAGGTTCCAATAGTCAAACATAGTGTTCACCTAGAGACATACCATATTCAGTAACATGAAAGAATGCTATGCTATGCAATATGATCATGACTATATGCACCTAAGGTATGTTGATCGTCACCATCGCGAAACGCCATTTCAATCATGCATTTGTGATGTTGTCTCGTACCACCTTAAAGATAGGCCCAATCACACAACAAGGTCACTCAGTCACATAGCAGGACCTTCCCATAAACTCAATGGGTATATACATATGAGCACAAAGCCCATTTCCATGAACCTTCTTCAATCCAAACTTATGATATGTAAAACTATGCTCATGTTCAGTGTCAATGCATACATATATATCATGTCATGCAGTGTTTTGTAATAGTAAGTTTTGGTACCATAAAAACAATGTGATCTTTAACCAATGAGAAGCTATTTGCTCATCTAGTCTGACCAATTTAACGTCACACAAGGCATTTATATTTTTTTTTAAAAAAACACTGTAGTTCCAAAACCTCAATGAGTAACTCGAATTTCTCCCTTAAGATTCTCAGTTGCTATATTCACTCTACACAATTCACTACTTAATGTCGGTTTTGCTGAATTGGCTCATGAATAATAAAAGTTCAAGCATCAAGGATTTAGGTCATGCTCGAAAATCCAACTTGGGTAATGCAAGGGTGTCCAATCTCACCTCATGGGCTTATGGCCAAGCCGCTGCTTGGATACTCAACCTCGTTTTAACACTTAGTTCACTAGTTCATCCGTGGATTCCACAATCCTTCCCTCAAATATGCTATTACAATGATAGGAATAATATGTTAAGACACTCTAGTCCCCAGTGTGCTAAAACCGAACTATAACCCATTCGGCCGAATCAGTCCAATAACCAAATTGACAATTCACCCATTGAATTCGATAATCCTTCTTTCAAAGATATCAACTATGGCAATAGGAACAACACACAAGACCACCTAGTGTGCCGCATGCCCAAACTAAACCTGCTCTTTTGGTAACCGCGGTTCACTGGTCAAAAATCAACGATCAATTCATCAAATCTGCAACTATTGTTAATTGTACTAACTAACCATCGGCTCAACCAATTCAAGTCCTTTGTTTACTCACCTTCTCCTTGTTCTATGCACCCAAGACGGCACCATGTCATCGACTACAATGATCCAACCATTAATTCAACCCTTCCAAGTCTTGAAGATACCTATTCCCCTAAAACTTACGGCATGCAACCAGAAGTCATACCCTCTTTCTGGTTCAATACTCCTCTGTACACCACGTGCGATAAAGTGACTTCCCTTTGTCACTGTTGCTGCACCGAAACTAGGTGGACCAAAGCAGCTTCACTGCTTGGTTTCACATTCCTCCATCTACTAGAAGTCTAGCTAATTCTTGCATGAGAATTGTCCTGTCCCCTTCGTGACATTACCTCTACTCATTGCGTACAAGACCAACTTCAACCTACGACTACATTTTTCCTCAAACCAGTACCGACCAAACACCCAATCACCACCCATTCCATTGATGCCAATGTCCACGCATTGTATTAGCTAGTAAATGGGTTAGAAAAGCAACTTGCCTTTGCCTTTGCCGCCACTTTCGTTCGTAGGCTCGCTAAAGAACTACGTCTCACAATGGCACAAAGAAACGATCGCCTGCTCACAAGAAAGAAGTTGCTCATCCCCCCAATGGCGACTTCACCAAGGAAGCCAAAAGAGAAAGGAGGATGGGCATGCAAGTGCAGCTGGGGCCAGTACAATTCAACTGGGCTGGAGTTTTCTAGGCTAAAGAAGGGCTGTGGCCTTTTCCTAGAATGGGGACTGGGCTTTTGGAAGGGGAAATGCTCAGGCCACATGCTCCGTGGGACAGCTGGTTGGAGTTGGGCCATTTTGGGGGAAGGAAGGTTGGGCTCAGCTTTAGCCCAAAGGGTGGCGAAATGGGCCCCACTTCAGTGGCCCAAGACTGCTTATTAATAAGGCTTGCCTACGCTGGGTTATACCAATTTCGTGAGGCCCATTAGCAAGAGCAAAGAAAAAGGGCTAGCATTTTTAATTGGGCTCCTCTCATGACCAGACTTTTGGGCCGAAGTCCCCATGATGGGCCGAGTTTATCCTTTGGCCACTAAACCGCCTAATGCCCGTCGACCTGTTCATTAACCGATGGTTCAACCCAAATCACATAATACTTCGTCCCACACAAGTCAGCTTTTTAATCCATTTTTCATTAATTAAGAACTATTTAAAATGGGGCATTACAGACCAGTAGCCACCCGCCGCCCAGTTTACCATATTTCGGCTCACATTGTGAAAATTATTGGATGAATTAGGAAAAAAAAACACTTGCCTTAACCTTTGTTGTATGACTGAGTTTGAGCTCACCAGTTGATGTAGAGCCACTGAAATCATACCAAACGAGGAAACTAAACCAAAACTCAAGAGACGACGTCTTTGCGGGTATACAACCGAAGGATGAAGGCCAAGAGAAAATGGGTCTTTCTCTTGCTTTTGTTGTCCAACATGGGCCACAATTCACACTACAATTTGGGCTCATTTTCTTGCCACCGGCGAAGCACTTGGGCCCTATCTTGTGCAGGCCTTTGCCACTAGTTCTGATGAGAGGCCCCCCAACCAATTTGGGCTGGGTCTGTTCTATGTGGGCCAAGTTCACCGTGTGGCTTCTTTGTCTCGGGTTGGGCTTGGCTAGAGTTTCTTTCATGCCCCACCATGAATAGATCCAATCAAGCCAAAATCTTAACAATTGGCCGAACCCCAATATTATCTCTCAGTCAACATTCTCTTTTTCGAGCCCATTAATAATTCAATAAATTTTAATACAAATCATCCGCTACTTCATTCCGCATAAGTTTGTTTTCTAATCCATTTTGTCCATTTCTCATTGCTTAAAACTTATTGAGGGGGTGTTACTATAGTACTGAGTCTCAGCCCAAAAATACACCTAATTTTTAGGCCAAGCTGAGCCGAGCTGGGTTAGCCAGCTCGGGCTTTTTTTACATCCCTAGTAGACTATATTGTCTTTAAAAAATAATAATCATAAATAAATTATTGACACCTAGAATTGATCGAGGCTTGAGAAATCGATCCTGAAAACTAGTCTTAAAAATTGGTCTAACGACTACCTCCTCACCGACTAATCGAACTAGGTCATGCATTCCAATCAAATCGGAAAGCCCTAGTCAATTGGGAAACGAGTCGGGGCGGGTCAGGTCTACTAGGTTGATGTGACGTTAGATGACGTAAGCCCTACATGTGCTGTGCACGTGCAAGGTAGGGTCTAGTGCGTGGTTTCACTTCAGTACGTGGCCGCCACGCATCCGATGGCTAACGGCCTGTGCCGTGGAATCTGACGGTAAACCTTACAAGGTTTTGCTCATCTCGATGAGGACATTCCAAATATGTGATCAAATTTCAATTTACAGAATTTTTTAAAAAAACCAAAGCGTGAAGTCGTGATCTAAATCATGGTAGCTCTGTACCACATGTAAGTTGTGATTACAACCTTAAGCAGCGCCCTAAGATCACCATAATTAGATACACGAATAGCAACATTAAAGTAGAGAAATTTACACACCTTGTTTAGGATGCATAGTTTTTGATGTGGAATAGCGATGATCCGATACTCAAGTGCTTCTCTTCTATAACCCCCTTGATCACTAGCTTCAATTAGACTGCCTCTCAGTATCGCTTTTAAGATGACTCTTTTGTGAGGTTATTTGTGTATTAAGGTTTAGAGGAGGGACTTGAACTGTATTTATAGAGTTTATAACCAACCCTCTCATTATTGATAAGGTTTAACTCGGCACACACTATCCAATCCCGTATTTGACTAATTAAGATATCTTATCTTCAAGAAATCTTATCTCTTTACTTTATTAGATTAATTAATAATACAATATTGATTAATAAAGCCCACAATAAAGAAAACTCTTATAGATATATGTTTGGGAATAAAGCCGAACCATTATAAATTGTTTTGTATTATCTATCTGCTCATTATCGTCTATATTTGTCAAATATTTCATCACCCTACTTGATGCTTTCAACTTGGCCTTGGTAATGTCTTGGTATGACTTGCTATCTTTTGCGAGAAAAATTGTTTGAGTTTTGCAAGCAACCTATTCACCTCCCTTTAGATTCATATTGTTAATCTCAACACATTTGTTTTCTCAATTAGGTTACTAAAAAAAAAAACAACATATAATGCCGCATTTGTCAACAGAGAGATCCAAGATTTAGTTTGTACATCGAAAGCACAGGTTCAATTTGGTGCGGGAGTGAGCATGATGACTCGTATAGCAGGTAGTGCGCCGGCAAAATTCATGGCAAATCGGTAACACCGCGTATAGATTGCAAGGAACCTGATCAAAAATAGTATCGATGCTCATTCTACTACCATGAGAATGCCTACCGAAATAGCACCAATGAAATATCATTCAGAATATGGATCCATATGAATCTTACAAAGGTTTTTGAAGGGCTCTCTGCTGATTTTGGACTAGAAAGTTAACGACAAGAAATTTAACTGTACAAGCGCTAGGAACAAACATTGCCAATTGTGTATATTGTATGAAATTCAAGATAAAGATAAATCTGCAGAAAGATAATGAGCTCTGTAATTGTTTGGCAGTTCCTTTACAAAGAGTACAATGCCGGTTTTCATTGCCACAAGCGACGCTTACAAGCGGTTACTAAGATATTAAACGTGTCGTATGTGACTCGAACTATGTAGCAGTACTGATCTACAAACAGTTACGTCCCACATTGTCCACTTCACCACTCGATGGTTACCGAGACTCAACACTCCATGGTTACATCAACAATTATATATACTCAATTACTCAACGGTTGCATCGACTCCACTACTTGACTATTTTTGTCGACCAAGCTATCAACTTAAATCCGACCAAAAAAAAAAAAGAAAATATCAACTTAAAGACGGGACATATGTTGGTGCCCCCATATGCCGTAATTGTGTATCCTCATGCGTACTAGAGTATATTTTTAGATTAGTTTTACAAACTCAATTGTGACCATTTTTGCAGAAGCATATATGTTGAGACGTTTTAAGTAAATTAAACCACATGAAATTATTTTAAACCCGGGCGGGGATGTGAATTGTTCTTATTATATACCAAACATGGGATTGGAAATCATACGGGCAATGAGGAATAATTCACTTCAGGTTAATTCTCTTCAACCAAACAGCTCTTTAGTGCTTTGCTTATGGCAAATGATTGAATCGCAAACATAGCGAGAAGACCAGGCCCCCCAATCCTTGTGAAATAGTAAAACTTGAGAAGAATTTATTGCCAGAGAAATAACGGTAGATGTTCCTACATAAATTTCTGAATTGTAACTGATGAATCCTTTTCATTAATACACTACTTCTCTCAAGCTATATAAGTTCTCCTGTCATGATAAACCACATCATCAAACAATCAAACAATTTTCTAACCCGTCCGTCCCCAAAGACTATCATGGCAACGATCAAGAACTTGTCTGCTCTCGCAATCTTGTTGGTTGTCACCGTTGCATTGCTTCCTAGGACCACAGTCGGAAACCCTAATTGCGCAAAGGGAATGACTGCCGATTGTGGATCTTCGCTCTTTCAAATTATAATCCTTGCTGACACCTTTGAACCCACTAATGAATGTTGTCGTGAGCTTGTGAAGGCAGGGAAGAAATGCCACAACCAATTCGTGGAGTTGATCCTCTCGAAGCACAAGGGTGTTAGGGGAACGATATCCGATTCCACAGGAGGAGCAATGAGACGTGGAACAACTGCGTTGCGGCTACCAAATCTGTATCCCCTCCCGAGCCCGCTCATTGAGAGCTATTCCTGTTTTTGTACTCCACTAATCATGTAAATAAAAAAGATAGGGGAATCATAATTGTTCTATTGATTCTCCTCAAACGATTTTCATATTTTTTTTTTGTGCCTCTTAAGCCATATAATTAACGATCACGGAAGTGCAATCATGGGTAAACCATATGTTTTAGTGTTCAATGTGATCAGAAACTTGTCATTTTAAAATGATTTGCAAAATACAATCTGCCCCTAAAGTTGTTACTTACTTTCGAGTCTAAAAGTTTTGAATCATAGACAAAACTATAAGAAAAAGGTCACTTTGTTTCTTATGTTTTCGACATTAACTTTTGAAACAAATACCTAAACGATCAAAAGATCAAATGATGGTTTGATCATCATATATTCATCTCTACTAATCACATGAATATGCAGCTAACACTGGGAATTTTTTTTTTTCAAATTTTTTCGGCATTCAATTCACGAAAAACAAATGAGTCAAGGAAAACATTTTTCGTCAATGAAAAGAAAACACCACCAAAATAGGGAAAATGATTTTCGCTTTTTGGAGACAATAAATCATTTTCTCTCATCTTTTTTTCCACCACTTATTCACCATCCTTGTCTTTTTAATTATTTAAAAAAATTCAAATTATTTTTTATTTTTATTTTTTTATTTTTTTTATTTTTCTTTTATTTTTTTCTTCTTCCTTGACGTAGCACCGTCCATAGCGATAGCCGACGAGCTCGACGCCTTCTCTGGCTGGTCGTGGTAGAGGAAGGAGGAAAAAGAAAAGAAAAGAAAAGAGAAAGAGAAAGAGAAAATTAATATTTTAATTTTTTAAAAATTTGAAAAGGGAAAAAGAAAGTGAAGAAAAGAAAAACTAAAGACAACAAATTATTAAAACAAGTGCATGGAGAAAAATCAAATCTCCTTTTTCATATCGAACAGAAAAACATTTTTCATTTTATTTCATATTTCAGCCGAGCATAGAAAAATACTGTCATTTTCCTAGAAAATTATTTTCTGAAAATATTTTTCAGAAATACCTCATTTTTTGTAAATGAATGGAGCCTAGCATGCCTTTAGACCACCATTAGAGCTTAGCTTATTGGAAAGGCACTCTTTGTATTTAAAAACGATAAAATCGAGCTATCCATGATATTTCATCCATCAAGCTCTGACTTTGAGAGTGGCTACGAGCTCCATCTATCAGTATCCTGACACACAGAACAAGCTTTTAAATTTGGTATTAACCCCTCAATCTATGCTGCAACCCCAGGATCTCCAACAATTCAAGGCTTGAGCGAGGTTGTGGTGAATCAAATTACGCCATGTATCAATTGCGAACAATCGATCGCGAAATACCAATCGATGGTCACCTTACTATCTTGGAAATGCCCGTCCCATGCGAGAATGAATTGCTTATAAGTTTCCCCTTCTCAGGTTCCGTAGTCAATTGAATTCAAGAGCGAGATTTTGCCAATTATAAGAATACGTTGCTCACAAGACGTCCTTCTTCCTGATGTTCTATTTCCTATATATTGCTAGAGATTATTCACATTAAGTACACGTATTTACCTTTCGCTGTCACTAATGTTGGAAAAATGAAGTTTATTGCCATAGTCCATTTCCTTCGTCAAGAAGAAGATCACGTTGTTTCCCCCTTTTGACTAAGGTTGCCTGATTTTTCATCATTAGGGTTGAGAAATCTTTCCCGAAAAGCAACAATGGATTTGAACAAGGCATGACAAAATCATGGCCAAAGGAAAAAAGGAACTAAAATATGTGATCTCTCTCGAGCTCCGTTCATTTCGCGAAAAAAACTGATTTACAAAATATTTTTTCAAAAAAAAAATGATCGTTTCTATCGCTTAAAATAATTAGTCAATGGAACACATATTCTTTATTGATAAAAATTTATGTCTCAATATTGACATAATGATGAAACTATTTTACACCCAATCATTTTTGTAAAAAACATACGTAATAAAAATCGTTCATTTTTTGCGAAATAAATGGAGCGTAATTCTAATACGTTATCATAAGATTTTAACTTCATAATGTGAACTACATTTCTCTGCTACAAATGACATTACTGTTGATTGGGATCCTCCAAAATTAGATGGTAATTTTACCATATGAAAATGCCCCTTAAATGACTTAATTCTCTCACTTGTCGAGGAATTTTCACTAAAATGTTCTGAATCCCTAAAACCCTAATTCTCAACCCCATCCCCACTCTCTCCCCTGTACCTTCGGCCATCACTGTCCTCTGCACCTCGTCGTTTGCCTATCTCCCTCTGGCCCCGGTCGTTTACTATGGTATCTTTCTTGCGCAATTGATAAAAAAAAAAAAATTGATTGGTTATGTGCTTAGCAAAAGCCATAATCTCTGGTCTAAGCAAAAACCTAACTTTAAGAGTTTGAGATAAGAAAAATTTGTAATACTAACTCTATGGGACGAATTTTTTTCAAATTCTCACATGCAGATTTAAATCATGTATTACACAAAAAGTGCACCATGTAAACACGGGCGGGAGGCGACGGCTCCACTAGCCCTCTCGATCCGTGATGGTGAAATCGTACTAATAGTCATACTCTCTTCGAGTTATTGTTGTCAAACGATATCGTGTAGTTGATTATGAACATAATATGATGGATGCAATCAATTACAATATATACCTCAATGAGAAGTCTACATTGGACTTCGTAGACTATATCATCTTTTTTGGTACAAAAAAAACTATATCATCTTTAAAAATTAATAATAAATAAATTTATTGACACCTAAAATCTATCCGGGCTTAAGAAAGCTAGAAAGCTCAAGAAGCATCATGGGCTTGAAAATCTAGAGCCTTCATAACATTCGTCGTGACCAATATTCAAACAAAGGAAGCGTCAAAGACACCAAGAGATTAGTACACAATACCGAAGTATAAACTAAGTAAATAAACTATCAGACCATCACTTAGTGAATAAGATTAATAGTTACCAAAGCCTATTCGAGAATTTAGGGATAGAATATATGAAAGTAACTATTACCGACGATTATCCTTTGTACTAAATAGTCGAAAATGAATTTTTGTGAAGGATCCAATTTACTCTGCAATTTAAGTATTTACTCTTATTATCTTGCTTTGGTTATCTTATTGTTGAATTTATTTTTTTATTCATATAGTTACTTTTTATTCGAAGTCTCCCAAGAATCCGATTAAAAATCAAAGCCGAGAATTCAAATATTCGGTGAAAAGATTTTCGTGGCAATATTTTTGACGAAACAAAACCGTATCATCTTCATTTTTTTGGTTAAAAAAACTGTATCGTCTTTCATTTCTTTAAAAAAACGATCCAAAAGCACAAAATTTCGTTCCTTTCCGAGAACACGCTCTCCATCAAATCAATCGCATCATCCTTTACCACCTTTTTGACGTCGCTCGTTTATCCTGATAAAGAAATCGCAGCTGCAGTAAATGTAATCCGTGGAAGGTTCCCCGGAAAAGACGATAATGCCCTCGGCAGTTCAGTTCGTTGCCGTCCAAGCTGAGCAAAGAGCCAACGTCAAATCCAAGTTCCGCTCTAACCACCTCCCTCTTTGGAGAGACCGAAGTCAATGGGAAGCAATAAAGTCCATGAAGCGACAATTGTGGCCGTACCCTTGAATTTTCTTCTAGAATTGGTTTGTTTTGAAAATACTTTTAAAAAAAAATTTCTCCAGAGATATTTTTTCCGAAAAAATTGAAGATTCGATAAAAATCCCGATCCTCCCCATAAATTATTATGGCAAAACATAACTCAAAAAATCAAATTATTCAGCGAAGAAAATCGTCACAGAGTTTACGAAGATGTAAATTTATAGGTAGAAAATAAATGAATTTAAGCCATATATTTTTCGTGGGAGAGAAGACTCGCTTAAAATCACGATATTGCTGTACATAACTCTAGAAGGACGTAATCCACAAGTTGAAATTATTCAACGGAGGAAATGGACGCATACGTAAAAATCACCGTGAATTCCGCGAAGCGAGTGCATTCATGCGTAACAATTAAATAAAAGCGTTGATTGAGAAATTAATTGATGATTCAACGCGATCCTCTTTTCTTTTCAAGCCGTACGTTCAATTTTAGGATCCGTTCATCTCGTCAAAAAAATTGATTTGGAATTCAAATTTTTATCAATAATTAGTTACATCTCTTAAAAATAATAAGTAAAAAAATTAACTGTCGATAATGATTTTTATTTAAACAGTTTCATGAGTGATAAAAAAAAATATCCTTCCTAAGCAGTACGGGACGGTGATTTTTTAAATTAATTTTGCGTGAGCTCCTTAGTTCGATTCAAAAGGCTTCGTCCATTTCCAAAGCAAATAATTACACGGACGAAAAGTTCACTGGTTTCCGCGTTGAATGCCGTGTCAATTCGTTGGAGGAGCCTTCGGTGGAAAGAGAGAGAGAGAGATTTAGGCAGGTTGGATTCGTAAATTCGACAAACTCCAACGGCATTTTCGTCAAACTCCAAGGGCATTTCCGTAAATTTGCGTGATCGCGAGGGCGGAGCGGTTGATCCAAAGTCCTCCCCGTGACGAGTCACGAGCACTTCCCCCAGGTGGGCCCCACCACCGGAGGGGAGCTCCCACTTTTTCTTTTTGTCCTTTTTTAATCAACAAGGAGAGAGCGTAACGATTGGGGGCAGTTTCGACATTTGGCACCAAGAGTTCCCCCACCTCATAACGTGGCGCTAATCTGACCGGGCCACGAAAACGAAACTCGCTCCACCGCTCGACACGCGCCCGAAACTTCAATCTATCCGCTCGAGTGCCACGTAGGATCCCGTGGGCCCCCAGCCCTGGACTCGAGTGGCGCTTATAAATTTCCCGCCTGCCCGCCGGCCTAACCTCCTCTGTTACTGCCTTTTTGCCAACAACGGTGCAGCGTCCCTCTCTTTCTCTTTCTATCTGTATGCTCTTGACCTTCTCGGCATCGCCGGAAATGATCCGGCGACGGTGGAACCAGTCCGTGCCGACCGGAGAGGAGGCTCGTCGGTGCTTAGATTCGGTGCGGAGTTGGCGGACGCGATCGCGTGTTTTTCTTCTTTTTCTTTTTCGGTGACGTTGATGAGTGTATCTGACGGCGATGGTGAGTGAAGAGAGGTTGCTTGGTTGAGTTTACAAGATATTCGTTGCTACGTCCTCACAATCAGTGCCGAAAACGATGCGCAAGTAATCGCGAATTGGTAGCGTTCTGTTTCGATCGAACGCCTAAATTTTTTTTGTTTGTGTTAGGTGGGGAATCTCTGGGTTTTTGGTTTGGATTGAGATGGTTGACGTTGATCTTAGCGTGAAAGATAGATTTTCATGGCGAAATCGATGCTTAGATCGGCGTGAAGAAAATATCGGACAGTGAAGTCAGGTCTGCGGTGCTTTGATCGCGAGTCCATGCCGTTTCAATGAAAATCCAGCCGATCGATTGCCACATCGACGAGACCATCAGGTTCGAGCCAGTGAAGCCGGTCGTGAAGAGTCGCGGCTCAAGCGGCTCTTCGAGCGCCAGGTTCATCGGCACGTGTTGAAGAACTCGACGGTCGAGAAGCATGTGGCGCGAAGGCGGTGCGCCGATCGATAAGGACAGCTTCAATGCCGAGCCTGGAATTCGAGCCGAGCTCTCTCTGCCTGACGAAGATGTTCAGAATTTCATGGAGGTAGAGTAACGAGAAGCAGCCGTCTTCTGCGTGAGGTGTGGACGCCACCGCTGCAACTGCTTCAACGGGAGCGGGACCGACAGTTCCGAGGAAGAAGAATCTGAGTTTCCCGGCGGCGGCGGAGGCAGAGGTCAGTGGGGCGAGTTCCATGGCGAATTGTGTCAAACGCTCAAGGTATGATCAGTCACTGAACGATCACATATAGTCATCCTCTTTAGTATGTATGTGCTCCGCTAATTTTTGGTGATCGGACGCGCAGATTTGGTGAGGTGTGCGACGCTTGCGAGAGGAATTTGCTAGCGGACAGTGCGAGATTGTGGAGAAGCAGAAAATGTGCAAGCGCAAGGACGAGAGCGTCCTGAAGATCGTGTCAGACGGATTGTTAACTCTGGGTTACGACGCCTGCGTGTGCAAGTCTCGCTGGGAGAAATCTGCATCCTTCCCGGCTGGTACTGCTTCTCAATTCCATTCATTTTATCTCGGAAAGGGTTCATTTTTTTACATAGCGTCGAATCCCGGGACTCCATTGGCGAAAATTGCATGCACATGTTGCTGGTCTCGTTCATGCTTTGGCAAAGTACCAGGGTTAAAATGTCTAGGATGAATTCTTAGTCTTTAGCAGCAACTGAGCCCTTTTTGATTCCGAGTTTTTCAGTCAAATTCATTGTTCGCTGCGAGATTTGTGTGGTGAAGAATTCGTATAGTTCGTTCATTGATTATTGAGCTTGTAGCAGGCAAATATCCGCCTAGATGCTTTGGTTGGAAATAATCGCTCTGTATTTACAGAACATATCAGTTAATTTGACAACGGTTCTCGCCCACTGTCTCAAAACAACCTTTGTAGTCGAAGCTGAGAGCAAAATACATGTTTTGCGTTGTTCAGCGTATACGAAGTAACAGAGTGATCACCAAAGGGGAGAGACTCATAGTCGACATCGATTTCAGTCTGAATTCGAGATTGCTCGGCCGACAAAGACATATAGTCCGTCCTCCATGCCCTGCCCAACATCTTTGTCGGCAAAAGCCCGAACGCCTTGGTAAAAATCATCGCCATCGTATCAGACGCGGCGAAACAGAGCTTGAAGAGCAGGGGAATGCACATCGCTCCATGGAGGAAAGCAGAGTACATGGAGGCCAAGTGGTTCGCACCCTACGCGAGGTCCCGCACCTCCGACCACCTCAAAGAACGTGGATCACCTTCTCAAACGGAAGGACGAATCATCCCCAGGCGGTTCGGGGTCCTTATCGGGGAGAGCCTCGGGCAGAGTCGCTCCACTGACGACCTCGGAGCTCGACTACTCATGTCTCGCGACCGAGAGCTTCGAGAGA
>JAGVVM010012019.1:0-14774 GCA_019149425.1 Psidium friedrichsthalianum
TAATTATGTTTGTTTTGGTGAAAAAGGAATAGGACAATTAAAAAATAAATCAAAAGGGAAATATAACAATCAGTACACCATTCATGCAATGTGGGCCTTTCATTTGGGGCCCTTGGCTTTTAGCCCTATAACTAATTCTTTGAAAAAATTTCAATAAGACCCTAAATGCCTTCATTTTTTCAAATAAGGGCCTAAAATAGTCATTGATTCAAAGAAGACTCAAAGGGCTCTCTTTATTTCAAATAAGGACCTAAGTGGCCATGTCTATTCAAATAAGGATCTAACCACGCAGGCTGACCAAATATTCTGGCGATGAAGGGCATTTCTATCAAACCTAATTTAAACCTAATTTTTAGTTAAATTATATTTAAAAATAAAAATATAAAGTAAAAAAAAAAAGAAAAAAGAGATATAGGTGGAGGGGCTGCCCTTTCAGCCATGATCGACAAGAATGCCGGTGCCTCGATGAGAGTTGGCAGCCCCACCGACCAGAGGCGAGGAGATGAGAAGACAAAGAGAGGAGAGGGCCGCAACACTCTGGGTTGAAGAAGAAACCAAAGAAATGTGAAGATTTCACATTGCGTTTTGGAGGAAGATGAGAAGACCTAGAAGATGAAAGGGAGGAAATAAAGGCTGAGGGGAGATTTCTCGAGCAACATCCCTCCATGACATAAGATTAAAAGATCCAATCCTATCTATTCGGAGCGAAAATGGACACATATTCTGATGCTGCATGGGTGATAGCCCATTTGCTTCCAAACGTTTTTGAAGCTACTGCACTTGATTTTGAATTCCTACATCCCTTAAAGATAGTTCTAGCTCTATGGATAGAGCCCCTTCTCGAGTGTCCTAGTCCCCTCGAGTGTCTTGTAGTTAGCAGTGGAAAGAGATAATTCCCCTATAGTGATGTACGAAATCATTGGAGAGTAGGATATAAATTAGCTCGTAATAAAAATTATTGCAGCCACAGCCCTGCAATTTTTAATTTCCAAAACTACTTAACTCATAGTTGCTTTACAATTAATTTTTTTTACCAAACACATTTATATTTCCCCAAAATCCCTTAGGCTAAAGGCGTTTGCATTTCACCAATGTTTATTTCTAAAGCCCAACCAAATGCGGGCTGAATGTCCACCACCAGAAACGACGTGTTAATTAGCAATTGGGATGTAGTATATAGGCGCATCTTCTTTTTTTGGCCTTCTTTTGCTACAAAAGAAAAAATCATGAAAGAATTAGGGAAATTTTTGAAAAAGGGCCCAAATTGCCTTCGTTTTCTCAAATAAAGCCTAAATTAACATTGTTTCAAATAAAGGCCTGGAATTTCTTTTTGTCTCAAATAAGAGCATGAAGTAGACGTTATTTTAATAAGGGCCTTAAAGCAACCTTGTTAATCTTTAAAAAAAAAGGCTTGACTCACCAGTAATTGGACATTTTGGTCATTTAATTTTTTTTTTATTTTTTTTATTATTTTTATTTTTTTCAATTTTCCAAATTTTTTTAAAAAAAATAGAGAAGAGAGAGAGAGAGAAGAGAGAGAGAGAAGCCCTCTTGCCTGTGGCTACACCCCACCGTCGATGAGGTGGCGGCCATAGCTAGCGACCTTGTCACTAGAGGTGAGGGCCAGAGTGGAGTGATGTTGGCGTTGTTCTCGTCGAGGTTCAGAGGATTGCGTTGAGGTTGCGTTGTTCTCGTCGACTCAGTGAGGGCTGCCTGAGTCGCAAGACCCTAGACAACGGTTACCTAGGTCGAATAACTTTATCGACCCTTCGTTGGCTAGGTTTGGCCTCATCGGTTAGCCGCGCTCGCACAAGGAATAATACGAGGGTGAATGAAGTGTAGAACTAGAGTTTTACTTTTAAAAGGAGGCAAATTAGATTTTTAAACAAGATTTTTAGGAAATTAGGCAACTAACTATTTTCATTATAGATGCCTTCAACATTCCAAAATGCTGAAAGCTCGAGACTGGGGGAGATTTCCCTTGAGGTTTTAGTCTTTCCAATGCTACTTTTGGCCTAAAGCCCCTTGGAAATGGTCAGTACACACACTAAATTTTTTCTTGGTACTAAGAAAAACCATCTTAAATGCGACGGCTTAGTTTTCACCACGTCTCAGGGGCTTTCCTGACCACATTCTCTTCTTTAATCTTTTCTTGTTTATGCAGATAGTGTATGCGGAACCGTATGTAACTCTCTCTCAGCACCTCTTGAATTTTATGCTCGAGGGCTAATGCCATAGATCTTGTTTGCTCAGTAGGACGGTAACGATCAAGGCGTGTGCCCTCTCAAGCTCATACCAAATCATGTCAGGGGGGAATTTTTATCAAACATGGTCAACCTTAGTGTTGTCCGATGACCTATGATATATGTGGCATGCCATCGCGAGACACCACCATCTTTTTTTGGAGGGTATATTGGAGACCTACTACACATTTGAAAGATATTGTTTAGTTTCGTATGAAACTAGAAAAGAGGGTTCGGAACTTAGTTAATGTTGACTTTTTCAGTGATGCCTTTTCAATATCTAAGTTGATCGATTTTCTAACTATGAATTTCATGTGGATTTGTTTCTTGAAGTAAGATATAGCCCTAACGTCTAAAGGGTTCATGCGATAGGGAGTGACTATCTTACCAGATACAATCAGTAATCGAAGGTGGCGTAATCAAGAAATCAAGATGTGTAGATAAAATCACATAAAAACCACCACTTAATTTATCACCTGGGCATACCTAACAGCAATAAGAATTTAGAGAATGAACTTTTTAAGGGTCATGGGTAGTTTGGGAAGTTTGGGACAAAATGCACTATTACGGGAAAATGGTCATTTTGTTATTTTTAGGCTTGAGACCAAAATCAATGAAAATGGGTCAAACTAGTTTGAATTGGTTATTCCATTTTTCATAGTTTTTAGGAAATTTTCTGATTTTTTATAAATTTT
This sequence comes from Psidium friedrichsthalianum, assembly GCA_019149425.1. Classification (NCBI taxonomy): domain Eukaryota; kingdom Viridiplantae; phylum Streptophyta; class Magnoliopsida; order Myrtales; family Myrtaceae; genus Psidium; species Psidium friedrichsthalianum. The sequence continues at coordinate 2,939 of JAGVVM010012019.1, forward strand.
TAGAATTTTTTATATGAATTTTCCCTTTTTGGATTTTATAATATTTTTATGATTTTTATTTTATTTTTATGATTTTTTTAATTAATTTTTTGAACAGAATCAAGTTGACCCAACCATAAACCCGAGGACCCCGGTCAAACCCATGCGGTTCCAACCCGGGTCCAAAAAGACGTAATTTAGGGTATGTTATTTGAATTTTCAAATTTTCTGAATTTTATTTCTTTTTTTTTATTTTCCATGCCCCTTTCAAATCTAAGGCCACGTATGTGCCATGTGACTAGTCCACGGGCATTCAACCCAACTGAAGAGACCTACGGCCATGATCAAATGCGTGGCTAATTCACGTCCGTTCAATCAGATTTATTTTTATTTATGAAAATCAATTTTTATATCAGAAAATGTTTTTTTTTATTTTTGAACTTCCTAGATCCTAACACGTGTCACGATGTCCACTGTTAGATCTAGGCTTTTATTTTTATTTCCTAATCGTTATGCAACTTCGATGTTGACGTGGTTTGCTATGTAGCACCACGTCAGAGCTACCTAGACGTTGATTGGTCAACGTTCGTTGGCTAGTTAACTGACACGCCAAAGAAGACCATGAGCAGTATCATCAAAACATGAAATTTTGGCGACCTCGCTAGATGACAAGAAAACTAAGCCTAAAATTCCAATTTTCACAACCTAATCGATCTTTTCTCACCTAACTACATATCTAGACCAAATAAGGCCAAACCGACATTGAAAATCACCTAAATGCCATGACAAATCGACCAAAAATGCAGATTCCGATGAGCATAAATCTCCACACGATCAACATTGAACTCCTCATGAAATTTACTTGAAAAGCATCTAAGGAGATCCGACTACTTACTTGACCATCGCGACCCTCAGTTTTGACAAGGCCAAGCATACAAGCTCCAATGGTTTCGAGAGGTTGACACAGGGATTTTATGCAATGAAAACCAAATGGAAGATAGATCCATGATTAGTAAGTATGAGGATATATTGAATCAAATTTCGGTGAATGATTGAGTACATCGAGCTCAGTCCATGGGCGATAGAGCTTGAACAAAACATGCGCGTACCTCTCCCCGGCGGTGAAATGAGAATAGCGGGGTTCAGATGTTCGCTGTGACCTTAGGATGCTTGTCGACTAAGTTTTTGAACCTTAGTTTGGCCTAGATTGTCTCAACGAAGCTCAGCAATGCTTCAGCCATGCTCTCGGCTATGCGATGCACAAGCCCAAGTAGAACTCTCCTTCTCTCTTTTTTCTCTCTAATCTATTATTGAGCCATTAGAAAGTAAATGAGGCCTCCCTTTGATCCAAAACATGTGGATCATATATCCAATCTCAAAAAAAAAAAAAATTGGGCATGCAGGGGGTCTCATCACCTCAAAGTTGCCATACCTGACAGTCCCCTCACGTGCCATTAGGCACCGGTGACGACGCAAAATCCGCTACTTTAGCTGCTTCTCTAGCATGTCCATCTGGGGTGTGAGATTGCTCATCCATTGTTGGTCCCATAGTGCGCTCACGTGGAGGTGTCACAAGCCAGTTCCAGCCCGGAACCAGCCGGTCAACAGGCTGGTTCATTGCGAACTAAAACCGGCCCGTGTGGCACGGGTCGGTTCCGGGTTACTAATTTTGGGAACCGGCCCAAGCCCAAAGGGCCCAAACGGCTATATAGCATTTTAATTTCTTTTATTATTAAAAATTTTTTTTCTTTATTTATTAAATAATCCTAACGATTATATACCCATCTTCACCTTTCATTTTTCCTCACAATTTCTCTCAAATTCTCTCATTTCTCTCTTTCCTCAAATTCTCTCAAATTCGCTCTATTCACTCAATTTGCTCAATTTAGCTAGTTTTCTTCCGCTCAATCTTTCAAAAAAAATGGCTAGTGGAAGAGGAAAGAGCCCATAATTTTCGAAGAATCCAATTATTCCCATGATCCCTGTGAGTATACACATTGGGGATACGATGACGAAGATGATATTCCTAATGTCAGGCACATCCCGACGCAAGAAAGTCTACATCCAACTACCAATACCGAAGAAGCGTTATAAAAAAGAAATGAGTCGAGGGGGTGCATCAATTATATGCAACACTTCACCAAGCAACATCTAGAAGGAAACGACCACAACCTCACTGTAAGCATTGCAAAAACAATATATAGATTTACAAGTGGAAACGGCTATGGAACTATCGACGATATCTTGTGTCAAAACATCCACGGAATTCGGATCGACAAGAGGCAACAACAAATTCCCAAGTTTTTGTCGATTCTACACTTCTCATTTGTTTCGTTACGATAGAAATAATTATGAGGAAGAATTAGCTAAATTTGCTGCCGTTGAACATTTATCGTTTAATTTTGGTGAAAATTTTGGTTTTAATACTTTTGTACAAATGCATGTCCTCCACAAGTAAAACCTGTTTCGAGAATACGCTTAAACGCCAATGTTTAAACTTTATCAAAAAGGAAAGAAGATTTGAGAAATTTTTTGCATTTTTTCAATGGACGTGTGTATACAAGGTACGACATTTGGAGTGTTCTTGGCAAACTCATTATTATATGGGTATTACATGTCATTGGATAGACGATGATTAAATATTAAAAAGATATTATTCATTTCGAGTTTTGATGAAACGCGTACGCACATAATATTTATAGAATAATTAAGCAAGTTTTAGAGAATATTTTTTGGTTTATAAAATTTTTTCAATTGGTTTTGATATGGCCTCGTCAAATACTTGCTTCAATTCGCGAGTTAGAAAATGATTTGTAAAACCCGCTTTTGTGAAATTTTTTTCACATTAGATGTGCTTGTCATATTTTAAATTTATGCATATAAATGGTTTATGAACTCTTGAATTTCTCTCCAGCCAATAAAACAGCAATTCAATATTTATGGAAATACCCCAAGTTATGAGAGAGTGGGGTAGATTTTTGCAAACAAAATGGAAAAAAACCAAAAAATTTCTAAAGATTGTTCCAAATCGCTGGAATTCTACATACGAGTTTTTTAATCATCTTTTTCATATAGATTTATTATGTATATTTTTTGCAATTCATGTTTCTCAAAATATATATACCCACAACCAGTGGGATTTTGCAAAAGAATTTTAGATTTTGTTAAAGTTTTTAATATGCAACTTATAACTTTATCCGGTGTTTATTATCCTACTACACATTTTTTTTACAAAGTGTGTAAATGTTGGCTGGTATTTTGAAGAAAATGAAGACGATATAATCAATTAGGACCGACTATTATAGCAATGCGAACGAAATGATGTATATTATACCAAAATTCCTATTATCTATTTGGTTTGCTTGTGTTTTTGGATCCACGTACGAAAAGGATGGTTTACTTGATGATTTGAATTCATACTATGAGTGTTTACTTTGACTGAAACTGCAAATATTAGAGAATATAGAAAAAGAAGTTAAAAAAAAATATAATAGTAGAATTGTATAATGATTTTTTGTAATCGATATATATAGTTTGATGATAGTGGAACTTCTTCCCAAGTTAGTGATATGCAAGGCAGCACCTAGGTAGAGGGTCTAGAAATCTAATAATAGGCAAAAAAGACAAAGGGAATAAATGGAAATATTTTTCGAAGTAAAATTTATTTAACTAATGTATTTGAGGTTTTCCTCAATCAGAATGCATGGATTTCCAATTCTACAGTAGTGGAATATCATTCAACTCAATTTTCAGTACTAGCTCCATTGCAAAGAGATTTTAGCAACCCCTTGCTCAACAGTTACGGTTGAACAGAGTTTAGTGCTGGAAATAATATTTTGGATGACCGATGTTCAAGATTATCTCCGGATTCGATTGAGGCTCAAGCTTGTGTCGATGATTGGACCAAAGCTGCATATCGATAACAATAGATAGATCGCAACACGAATCTGAATTCTTCAATGACGAAGATACCACCGTCACGGTAGTGACGATTGACGTGAGGTAAGTATGGGGTTTCAAAGGTAAAAGAACTACATGGGCTTTGATTCTTCTATCTCCAGAGATATGTATGCATTTAATGATAATTCATTTAAGTTCAAGCCCTTTCCTTCCTCCCATTTTTTTCCCCCGATCCCCAAATTTGGTTACAATTTGTATTTAAAATTTATTATTTTCATATTTTATATTTTTTTATTTCATAATTAATTATTTAAATTTTTTTATTTTGTAAAATTTTATTTGAAAATCGGTTTGAACTGAACGGAACCGCCGGTTCCGTCGGTTCAACTGGAATCGGAACTTTAAGGCAGTTTCCGTTCCGATTCATGAACCGGCGTTCCGTCCGATTCAACTGGAACCAGAACCGGCCTGAACGCCGTTCATGAATCGGAACCGGACCGCCTTAAGGTTCCGATTCCAATTCATGATAGGTCACGAACCGGAAACCGGCGGTTCTGAACCGGGTTGGTTCCGGTTTCAGAACCGCCGGTTCCCGGTTCGTGACCTATCATGAATTGGAATCGGAACCTTTAAGGCGGTTCCGGTTCCGATTCATGAACCACCGCGGTTCAGGCCGGTTCTGGTTCCAGTTTGAATCGGACGGAACCGCCGGTTCATGAATCGAAACCGAACTGCCTTAAAGGTTTCCGATTCCAGTTTGAACCGGACGGAACCCGGCGGTTCCGTTCAGTTCAAACCGATTTTCAAATAAAATTTTACAAAATAAAAAATTTAAATAATTAATTATGAATAAAAATATAAAAATTATGAAATAAATTTTTAAATACAAATTGTAACCAATTTTGGGGATCGGGGAAAAAAATGGGAGGAAGGAAAGGGCTTGAACTTAATGAATTATCATTAATGCATACATATCTTCTTGGAGATAGAAGAATCAAAGCCCATGTAGTTCTTTTACCTTTGATAACCCCATACTTACCTCATCGTCATCGTCACTACCCGTGACGGTGGTATCTTCGTCATTGAAGAATTCAGATTCGTTGTTGCGATCTATCTCTTGTTATCGATATGCAGCTTTTGTCCAATCATCGACACAAGCTTGAGCCTCAATCGAATCCGGAGATAATCTTGAACATCGGTCATCCAAAATATTACTTCCAGCACTAAACTCTTGTTCAACCGTAACTGTTGAGCAAGGGGTTGCTAAAATCTCTTTTGCAATGTGAGCTAGTACTGAAAATTGAGTTGAATGACTATTCCACTACTGTAGAATTTGAAATCCATGCATTCTGATTGAGGAAACTCAAATACATTAGTTAAATAAATTTTTACTTCGAAAATATTTCCATTATTCCCTTTTGTCTTTTTTTGCCTATTTATTAGATTTCTAACCCTCTACCTAGGTGCTTGCCTTGCATATCACTAACTTGGGAAGAAGTTCCACTATCATCAACTATATTATATCTATTACAAAATCATTATACAATCTACTATTATATTTTTAACTTCTTTTTCTATATCTCTAATATTTGCAGTTTCAGTCAAATGTAAACACTCATAGTATGAATTCAAATCATCAAGTAAACCATCCATTTTTCGTACGTGGATCCAAAACACAAGCAACCAAATAGATAATAGGAATTTTGGTATAATATTACATCCATTTCGTTCGCATTGCTATATAGTCGGTCCTAATTGATTATCGTCTTCATTTTCTTCAAAAATACCAGCAACATTTACACACTTTGTTAAAAATAAATGTGTAGTAGGATAATAAACCCGGATAAAGTATAAGTTGCATTATTAAAAACTTTTAACAAATCTAAAATTCTTTTGCAAATATCCCACTGTTGTGGGTATATATTATTTTGAGAAACATGAATTGCAAAAAATACATAATAAATCTTTATATGAAAAAGATTTAAACAACTCGTATGTAGAATTCCAGCGATTTGGAACATCTCTTAGAAATTTTTTTGGTTTTCTTCCATTTTGTTTGCAAAATCTACCCCACTCTCTCATAACTTGGGGATATTTCCATAAATATTGAATTGCTGTTTTTTATTGGCTGGAGAGAAATTTCAAGAGTTCATAAACCATCTTATATGCATAAATTTAAAATATGACAAGCACATCTAATGTGAAAAAATTTTCACCAAAAGCGGGTTTACAATCATTTCTAACTCGCGAATTGAAGCATTATTTGACGAGGCATTATCAAAACCAATTGAAAAAATTTTATTAACCAATAAATATTCTTCTAAAACTTGCTTAATTATTCTATAAATATTATGTGCCGTACGCGTTTCATCAAAACTCGAAATGTAATAATTCTTTTTTAATATTCTAATCATCGTCTATCCAATGACATGTAATACCATATAATAATGAGTTTGCCAAGAATCACTCCAAATGTCGCTACTTGTATACACACGTCCATTGAAAAATGCAAAAAAATTTCTCAAATCTTCTTTTCCTTTTTGATAAAGTTTAAACATTTGGCGTTTAAGCGTATTTCTCGAAACAGGTTTTAACTTGTGGAGTACATGCATTTTGTACAAAAGTATTAAAACCAAAATTTTCACCAAAATTAAACGATAAATGTTCAACGGCAGCAAATTTAGCTAATTCTTCCTCATAATTATTCTATCGTAACGAAACAAATGAGAAGTGTTAGAATCGACAAACTTGGGAATTTGTTGTTGCCTCTTGTCGATCCGAATTCCGTTGGATGTTTTGACACAAGATATCGTCGATATGTTCCATACCGTTTCCACTTGTAAATCTATATATTGTTTTTTTGCAATGCTTACATGTGAGGTTGTGGTCGTTTCCTTCTAGATGTTGCTTGGTGAAGTGTTGCCATATAATTGATGCACCCCCTCGACTCATTTCTTTGTTATTAACGCTTCTTCGGTATTGGTAGTTGGATGTAGACTTTCTTGCGTCGGGATGTGCTTGACATTAGGAATATCATCTTCGTCATCGTATCCCCAATGTGTATACTCACAGGGATCATGGGAATAATTGGATTCTTCGAAAATTATTGGGCTCTTTCCTCTTCCACTAGCCATTTTTTTTGAAAGATTGAGCGGAAGAAAACTAGCTAAATTGAGCAAATTTGAGTGAATTAGAGCGAATTTGAGAGAATTTGAGAAATGAGAGAAATGAGAGAATTTGAGAGAAATTGTGAGGAAAATGAAAGGTGAAGATGGGTATTTATAATAGTTAGGATTATTTAATAAATTAAAGAAAAAAAATTATTTAATAATAAAGAAATTAAACTGCTATATAGCCGTTTTGGGCCCTTTGGGCTTGGGCCGGTTCCCAAAATTAGTACCCCGGAACCGACCCCGTGCCACACGGGCCGGTTTTAGTTCGCAATGAACCAGCCTGTTGACCCGGGCTGGTTCCGGGCTGAACTGGCTTGTGACCACCTCCACGTGAGCGCACATATGGGACCCAACAATGGATGAGCAATCTCACACCCCAGATGGACATGCTAGAGAAGCAGCTAAGTAGCGGATTTTGCGTCGTCACCGGTGCCTAATGGCACGTGAGGGGACTGTCAGGTATGTGCAACTTTGAGGTGATGAGACCCCCTGCATGCCCAATTTTTTTTTTTTTTTTGAGATTGGATATATGATTCCACATTGTTTTGGATCAAAGGGAGGCCTCATTTACTTTCTAATGGCTCAATAATAGATTAGAGAGAAAAAAGAGAAAGGAGAGTTCTACTTGGGCTTGTGCATCGCATAGCCGAGAGCATTGGCTGAAGCATTGCTGAGCTTCGTTGAGACAATCTAGGCCAAACTAAGGTTCAAAACGTAGTCGACAAGCATCCTAGGTCACAGCGAACATCTTGAACCCCGCTATTCTTCATTTCACCGCCGGGAGAGGTACGCTGCATGTTTAGTTCAAGCTCTATCGTCCATGGACGAGCTCGATGTACTCAATCATTTCACCTGAAATTTGATTCAATATACTCCTCATACCTTCCTAATCATGGATCTATCTTCCATTTGGGTTTTCATTGCATAAAACTCCCTGTGTCACCTCTCGAACCCATTGTGAGCTTGTATGCTTGTTCTTGTCAAAACTGAGGCGTCGCGATGGTCAAGTAAGTAGTTCGATCTCCTTAGATGCTTTTCAGTAATTTCATGAGGAGTTCAATGTTGATCGTGTGGAGATTTATGCTCATCGGAATCTGCATTTTTGGTCGATTTGTCATTGGCATTTAGTGATTTTCAATGTCGGTTTGGCCTTATTTTGGTCTAGATATGTTAGTTAGGTGAGAAAAGATCGATTAGGTTGTGAAAATTGGAATTTTAGGCTTAGTTTTCTTGTCATCTAGCGAGGTCGCCAAATTTTCACTGTTTTGATGATACTGCTCATTGTCTTCTTTGGCGTGTCAGTTAACTAGCCAACGAACGTTGACCAATCAACGTCTAGGTGCTCTGACGTGGTGCTACATAGCCAACACGTCAACATCGAAGTTGCATAATCGATTTAGGAAATAAAAATAAAAGCCTAGATCTAACAGTGGACATCGTGACACGTGTTAGGATCTAGGAGTTCAAAATAAAAAAAACATTTTCTGATATAAAAATTGATTTTCATAAATAAAAATAAATCTGATTGAACGGACGTGAATTAGCCACGCCATTTGATCATGGCCGTAGGTCTCTTCAGTTGGGTTGAATGCCCGTGGACTAGTCACATGGCACATCCGTGGCCCTTAGATTTGAAAGGGGCAGGAAATAAAAAAAAGAAATAAAATTTCAGAAAATTTGAAAATTCAAATAACATACCCTAAATTACGTCTTTTTGGACCCGGGTTGGAACCGCATGGGTTTTGACCTGGGTCCTTCGGGTTTATGGTTGGGTCAACTTGATTCTGTTCAAAAATAATTAAAAATCATAAAATAATAAAATCATAAATATTATAAAATCCAAAAAAGGGAAATTCTATATAAAATTCTAAAAATTTATAAAAATCAGAAAATTTCCTAAAACTATGAAAAATGGAATAACCATATTCAACTAGTTTGACCCATTTTCATTGATTTTGGTTCTCAAAGCCTAAAAATACCATTTTTCCCTTATAGTGCATTTGTCCCAAACTTTCCCAAACTACCCATGACCCTTAAAAAGTTCATTCTCTAAATTCTTATGCTCTGTTAGGTATGCCAGGTGATAAATTAAGTGGTGTTTTTATGTGATTTATCTACCATCTTGATTTCTTGATTTACGCACCTTCGATTACTGATTGTATCTGGTAAGATAGTCACTCCCTATCGGCATGAACCCTTTAGACGTTAGGGCTTATATCTTACTTCAAGAAACATCCACATGAAATTCATAGTTAGAAAATCGCTCACTTAGATATTGAAAAGGCATCACTGAAAGTCAACATAACTAGTTCCCGAACCCTCTTTTCTAGTTTTCATAGAACTAAACAATATCTTTCAACTGTGTAGTAGGTCTCCCAATATACCCTCCAAAAAAGATTGGTGGTGTCTCCGATGGCATGCACACTATATCATAGGTCATCGGACACACTAAGGTTGACCATGTTTTTGATAAAATTCCCCCCTGCATGATTTGGTATGAGCTTGAGAGGGCCCACGCCTTGATCGTCATCCTGTCCTACTGAGCAAACAAGATCTATGGCATTAGGCCCTCGAGCATAAAATTCAAGAGGGTTGCGAGAGTTTACATACGGTTCCGCATACACTATCTGCATACAAGAAAAGATTAAAGAAGAGAAGTGGTCAGGAAAGCCTCCTTGAGACTGTGGTGAAAACTAAGCCGTCGCATTTAAGATTGGTTTTCGTTAGTTACCAAGAAAAATTTAGTGTGTTTACTGACCATTTCCAAGGCTTTAGGCCAAAGGCTAGCATTGGAAGACTAAACCTCAAGGGAAATCTCCCCCAGTCTCGAGCTTTCAGCATTTTTTGGAATGTTGAAGGCATCTATTATGAAAATAGTTTAGTTGCCTAATTTTCCTAAAAATCTTGTTTAAAAATCTAATTTTGCCTCCTTTTAAAAGTAAAACTCTAGTTCTACACTTCATTCACCCTCGTTATTATTCCTTGTGCGAGCGCGGCTAACCGATGAGGCCAAACCAACGAAGGGGGTCGATAAGTTATTCGACCTAGGTAACCGTTGTCTAGGGTCTTGCGACTCAGGCGCCCTCACTGAGTCGACGAGAACAACGCACCCTCAACGCAATCCTCCTGAACCTCGACGAGAACAACGCCAACATCACTCCACTCTGGCCCTCACCTCTAGTTGAACAAGGTCGCTAGCTATGGCCGCCACCTCATCGACGGTGGGGTTGTAGCCACAGGCAAGAGGGCTTCTCTCTCTCTCTCTCTCTCTCTCTCTCTCTCTCTACTTTTTTTAAAAAATTTGGAAAATTGAAAAATAAAAATAATAAAAAATAAAAAAATTAAATGACCAAAATGTCCATATTACTGGTGAGTCAAGCCTTTTTTTTTTTAAAGATTAACAAGGTTGCTTAAGGCCCTTATTAAAATAACGTCTACTTCATGCTCTTATTTGAGACAAAAAGATATTCCAGCCTTTATTTGAAACAATGTTAATTTTAGGCTTTTATTTGAGAAAACGAAGGCAATTTGGGCCTTTTTCAAAATTTCCCTAATTCTTTCATGATTTTTTCTTTTGTAGCAAAAGAAGGCCAAAAAAAGAAGATGCGCCTATATATACTACATCCCATTGCTATTAACACGTCGTTTCTGGTGGTGGACATTCAGCCCGCATTTGGTTGGGCTTTAGAAATAAACTTGGTGAAATGCAAACGCCTTTAGCCTAAGGGATTTTGGGGAATATAAATTGTGTTTGGTAAAAAAATTAATTGTAAAGCACTATGAGTTAAGTAGTTTTTGGAAATTAAAAATTGCAAGGGCTGTGGCTGCAATTAATTTTATTACGAGCTAATTTATATCCTACTCTCCAATTGATTTCGTACTCACTATAGGGGGAATTATCTCTTTCCACTGCTAACTACAAGACACTCGAGGGCTAGGACACTCGAGAAGGGCTCTATCCATAGAGCTAGAACTATCCTTTAAGGATGTAGGAATTCAAAATCAGTGCAGTACTTCAAAAACGTTTGTGAAGCAAATGGGCTATCACCCATGCAGCATCAAATATGTGTCCATTTTCGCTCCGAATAGATAGGATTGGATCTTTTAATCTTATGTCATGAGGGATGTTGCTCGAGAAATCTCCCCTCAGCCTTTATTTTCCTCCCTTTCATCTTCTAGGTCTTCTCATCTTCCTCCAAAACGCAATGTGAAATCTTCACATTTCTTTGGTTTCTTCTTCAACCCAAGTGTTGCGGCCCTCTCCTCTCTTTGTCTTCTCATCTTCCTCGCCTCTGGTCGGTGGGGCTGCCAACTCTCATCGAGGCACCGGCATTCTTTGTCGATCATGGCTGAAGGGCAGCCCCTCCCACCTATATCTCTTTTTTCTTTTTTTTTTTACTTTTATATTTTTATTTTTTAATATAATTTAACTAAAATTAGGTTTAAATTAGGTTTGATAGAAATGCCCTTCATCGCCAGAATATTTGGTCAGCCTGCGTGGTTAGATCCTTATTTGAAATAGACATGGCCACTTAGGTCCTTATTTGAAATAAAGAGAGCCCTTTGAGTCCTTCTTTGAATCAATGACTATTTTAGGCCCTTATTGAAAAAATGAGGCATTTAGGGTCCTTATTTGAAATTTTTCAAGAATTAGTTATAGGGCTAAAAGCCAAGGGCCCAAATGAAAGGCCCCACATTGCATGAATGGTGTACTGATTGTTATTATTTCCCTTTTTTGATTTATTTTTAATGTCCTATTTCCTTTTTTCACCAAACAACATAAA
>JAGVVM010012020.1:0-19319 GCA_019149425.1 Psidium friedrichsthalianum
GGGCCTGAGGATGGCTTGGGTTTGAATTGCTCTGGATCTAGGCCTGAAAATGCGTGTGACTAAATAAATAAATATCATACCTGAAATTAGAAAAAAAAATTAAATAGAAAATTCAAAGGTGATTCATTTATTTTAATTAACCTTCATAAGTTCGTAAATATATGAAATTCATTATGAAAGTTTAAATATGTTCCATATAAAAAGTATGGCGCGTGTTAAGTGAGATGAACTATTTTTTTTCTCTATGATGAAAAATATCCATTTGCGAATAAGTTTACATCCGTCAAATTTTGAAAAATGATAATGAATAAACATCCTTAGGAAAAAAAATAAGAACAAAAGAAAAAATCATGCTAAGCTTAAGCGGCGGCCAGATTGAACGGAGTAATTTCGGTCACAAAACCTTTCCTTTTTCGAGTTGAGCTTATATCGATTGGTCCCAAAATAGTTAGGAATTGATCTATTGGGTTGGCATCTTCCCTAATGTTACCCCACCCTGCCCATTTGCACCCCTATGCAAAATCAAAGATGGTGATATATGCGGTTTGATTAATTTTCCGACTCATGTGTAGTTTGATATTTTAAAGATTACAAAGTCCTTTATATCCGAAATTCAAAGAGACATACGGCGGCGATTTAAGATTTTTTTTTTTTGGACGCTGTTTGAATTTTATGGAATTTTCATCTGTTTTGAAAGACCATAATACTAATATGGTATTAAAATGCATTTTGCAAGCCGGTCTGGCGAATAGAGGGAAAGTCTAACTTATGGAACATACACGAGTTCATAAAGAACGTTGGTGCACATTCTATATCACTTTCGAAAGGAAAAAGTTTGAGATTATTAAACTTGAGCTCGAGTATCTAGATTTCTCTATCTAGATGGAGCTCAAATCAAAAGTTTTGATACTCGTGAGATTTCGAGCCCTTAGTTGGCGAGTCAAGTAGAGCATGTTGGCTTTGGCACTATATCGACTAACAAGATCAAGCTCAACTAGTCTCGATTGCACCTGCTATCTCTAATCTATTAAATCGCGGAAGGCTATCATCTAATTCCAATATTCAGATATAAATATATCGGAGTAGATTTTAGAATAAGATAGTATAGTAGTTTTTTTGGTCAGGGTAAGAATTATATTAACTTTCCCAAACAAAATACAACCTAAGCTCGAAACCAACCCGTACCCAATGCGACACATGCGGGCGTCTCGAAGGGTGCGAGGGTCTGGTACGCAGGGGAGCTACAAAAAATACAAAACAGCCGAAGAAACACAAGCGAAAAGACTACAAGACACAAACAAGCAGCCAAGAGAAAACAAGGCCAGAACAAAACAGGAAAATATATCCCTGATCAGCGAACAACACCAGAACCGAGACAAGGAATAGCAAACAACAAACAAGGCTACGTAGCAAACAATAACCATAACGACCAGCATCAAGCAATAAGTTTGGTCAGCCAAAAATGGGTCAGAGGAAGACCCCAACTCCGCTGGATCCTCTTGTTGCGTCGCGTATCACCAGCAATCCGGCTTGAGGGACATGGCTTTGGTCCCTCACCGACTTGCCTCAAGTGTTTCTCAAAGTGCCGGCAAGTAGAGGTCTGGTTACGGAACAAGATATTATTCCTCTCCGTCCAAATAAGGTGGCACATGGCAGCAGAATGAAAACCGTGCAATTTTCTGGTGAAATTGCTGGCCACCGATAGCCTCTGTGACAGCCCACCAAAGATTGTCTTGCCAGCATTGGTTGGAATTATAAGATATAGTAGTTGAATTCTTGCAATTTGAAAAAAAGATTAATTATTAGTTTGTGGGCCTTCTAAGTTATTTTTTTATACCATTCACATCCATGGTCATGATGCGTGTGTGTGGTATATATGTATTATGTACATGTATACATTTATAAATCGATTCTTCAAATAATAGAATAAGGTTTAATTTATTTTATAAAAAAATGAAAAATTTTAAAAAAAATATATTTTTAAAAATCATAATTTGTTTCATTTAAAATAATTAATTATAAAATTATGTTTTCTATCTACAACAATATACATTTAAAATATTTGGGGGGAAAGTAACAGTACGAGAAAGTACTTTTTAGAGATCTAAACAAACAAAATTTCGTCCCTAAAAATTTAGAGACTAATTAAAACAAACCCCGTAAAGTTTTATATTACCAATGTACATTCGAGTTCATATCTTCCTTGTCTTAAGAGTTTCAAAGGTTACGGAATTATCAGTTAGATGAAGAAACAACACTTCAAAATGGAGGCATCTTAATATTGTAAATCTGTACTTCGTCCATTAATAATTTAGCTTGAATTGCGGTTTTATACATCCTCTTTTTTAATTATCTATGTTTACTTCTATTGTGGGTAATGTATTTGGGTTGAAAACCCAGCTGCCTTCCTTACCTTAGCCCGAAAAGAATATTGCCCACAATCTTGCAAGGCAAGTGATCTGCTTGCTCAGCAAGAAAGGAAGTGTACAGTTTGCCAATTTAAATTCTGCGCGGGAGCAAATTCTGAGAGCAGAAATGGCCTTGAAGATGCATCTGGATAGTGCCATGAGAAGAATAGTTTCCTGGCTTATAATGATTTCTGAGAATTCCTTCTCATTTCGTTGTATCCAGGTAAATTCCCAGCTCATCAGCAAATGGCTGCACAGATGCTCTTTCTGCAGAGAAGGTAAGGATCGCAGCTTTCAGAATTGCAGTTGATAAGCTACCTGAATTCAAATATTGTCAAGCTCCAAGTATGTTTTGCTCTAATTTATCATTGTTCTATCAAAGAGATGCTATGGCATGTCTGTTGTAGCACATCACCGGCCCAGAAGGCATCTCTAGCCAGTAGTCATTGCACTTAGATGTTACGTATTTATTCTGGCCATAATCTTGTCTTTAAAAATTGCATTGTCTTTCTAAACATCTTGCCATCTCCTTTTAAATATTTTCTTTTCCTCATATTCTCGGTACTATTATTTCATTTGGCTCATGGGACGAAAGGCATCACATGTGGCCCTGGAATGCACTTTACAGTCTCACCCCAATATGGTAGCTATTTTTGGTTTTCCTAAGTCAGTAATCACTGATCTAGCATTGCTGTTGATGAAGGATGTCATGAATATCTGTGTTTACCTCTTATCCCTTCATATGTAGGTAATTCTCGGGGAAGAAGTTGCTGCATCAAAGCTTACTCTATTTGACCTGGCAAAAGCAGTTATGCGATGCTGTTCAAGCTAGGGCAGAACAAGGTTTCTCAGACATCTCTAGAATATGCACTTATGTTTGAATTCACCGACTGACTCAGTTTTATGTTTGATAGATAAGTACCATGGGGTTATCCTAATACCAGAAGGGTTCATTGAGAGTATTCCTGAAGTCTATTCTCTTTTGAAGGTAATGCATCAGTCTTTGCACTTGTACAAAAAAATGAAATGAGTGTTCCCATTTGCTATTTTAAGAAGCACTAGTTGCTTGTTCTTTGCAGGAATTTCATGGATGCTCAGGCAAGGTGTTCCCGTGGAAAAAATTTCCTCCTTGACTCTCTCCTTGGGCATCAGCACTTTTGAATTTTTACACACCTTTATCAAGAAGCAGGTGGATGTTTTTTCATGCTTTACTATTCAAGGACAGTCACGCCATTCTAAAATTTTGCCAGTTACTCTTCGTCCTGAATCAGATGACTCCGCACAGTCATCCCAGGTACTGGATAGGTCACTGAGTTAAATTTTACGTGAATTTTAAAGCATTTTTTATTTGAGACTAATGAGAGGAATCTTTTCTCCATTTATCTAGATTGAGACAGAGAAACTGCTAGCTCATCTCGTGAGGCAGAAATGACAAGCGGAATGCCATGGTATGCACGGTTGATAAGTTTGGCATGTCATTCTGCACAATGAATACTTGGTCCTTTCCAAACTTCATAATCACTTTCTATCTTTTTGACGAAACATGAATTTATACTCAGATACTGATTTCTTCAAGCAAGGACGAAACTATCCATGTTCTCCTTTTATTTGCCTTAGCTGGGGAAGATCATCCCTCTTTGTTGAGAAAAAGAGTATGAGTCATGTGGTTTAAATCTTTTGTCAAGAGTATGATCATGCTGGAAAACTATTCTGCTGCTTGGTTATCATAATTGCTGCTGCATGTTTCACCAAGGTTCAATACATGGACTCAGTATTCAGCATCCTTAGGGAACATCAAACTCTGACCTAGTTCCATGAGCACTGTTTCTTTTATTCTTCTGAGCGAACAAAGAAGATACTTGAATCTGAACCTCCATTAAGTCCTTTTTCCCAGTTCTTACTTTGACACTTTTATGTTGTCTATTTAAGGGGGCGCTTCTTTTAAGTATTGAATATGCTCTGTCATTGTCGTTGGTGCTTACAGAAAGAAGGAACATACAAGGGGAAAAAGTTCAACGCTATATGCCACTTTTTTGGCTATCAAGCTAGGGGGTCCTTACCGTCGAAGTTCGACTGTGATTATGCCTATGTATGTTCCTTTCTAACAGTTGCATTACTGCATTCAGTAATGCCTTTTCCGTAACTAAGATTTATTTCAATTCAGGTTTTGGGGCACATTTGCTACCATATACTGGCTGCTGGTTTGAATGGATACATGGCCTCTGTAACTAATCTAAATAATCAGTGAATAAGTGGCGCTGTGTTGCTGCTCCCATAACAGTATGACTTCTTCTGTTCTCTCAAATTGCATATTACCTTTGCGAATCTTGAGCTTGTTAATTTGGATTTCTACAGAGAAGTTTGTATTGTCAACTTCTTCAATTGCTTGTCGACTTCAGGCAATGATGACTGTCAAACGCCGGGCCTAAAATCCCAATTCCTCATTTATTGGTAAACCTCCCATCCATCCGGCCAATGTTGATTTGAAAGGCAAAGCATACGAGTAAGTTCATGGAGAATGATTTCCTGGAACGATCTTTCCATCTTTTTACACACAATAATATTTGTCCTGGTTATATGACAAACCTACCTTGTGCGAGAGAGAAGTGTGTACAACATATTGGTGATGGTACGAGTCTGTTCTGGCTGTGTAGGCTGCTGCAACGGAATGCGGTCAAATTCTTGATGGATGATCTCTACAGAAATCCAGGACCCCGTCAGTTTGATGGTCCTGGTGCTGATGCTAAGCCTGTAACTTTGTGTGTGGAACACCAGGACTACATGGGCCGTATCAAGATGCTTCAGGAATACCTTGACAAGGTGCTAATCCCATATCCTCTGTTCCTCCTTTCCTTGTAGTTTGACTATGTAGCTTAATCTCTATCTTTGCAAGGGATTTCATATAAAGACACTTTTAAATGGAGTCAGCTATCAAATGAGTGAGCTTGTGATGCTTATGGGGGGAAAATGATGAAATCAGTCCTTATGGAGCATCAATCTTGGTAAATGAAACCCAGGCCAAACTAGGATGGGGATGCAAAATTTTATGATAGTGCACGGAATGACATTTCAATTCCTTTTGGATGTGAGGATAGAATCACGTGGGAACGGGGCGAATCATTCTCATTCTCGCCCATTTAAGGTCAGAGAGTTGCCATTCCTAGGCTGGAATCGAGTGTGTACCAATTCCGCTTGTTACAGAATTTGGCATAGTCATGTCCGTTTTGACTGTTCTGTTATCTAGCTTTTCAGTTTCATTCTTTCAGGTTTCAATGCTCATGTATGCTTGGATTCAGCTTGATGACTACTTGAGATCGACTCGCCTAATACGAATTGAACTCGAGTTGGGTTACTCAAGTATCTTGTCGAGTCAAGATTGAGCTTGTGAATACTCCGTTTGATAGGCTTGTGGACCTCGTTAAGCGTAAAATCAAGCTTCATTATTGTTTAGAAAAATATGTTAACATCGACAAAAATGAATGCAAAATTCGATACTTCAAATTGCACGATGCCCAGGCTTGTCGAAGTCGAGCTTTTTATGTTAGTTATAAATGAATCGAGTTGAATCGAGCTCGACCTAGGTGATGATCTGACAGTGTACTGACTGAACTCGGCTCGATTACCCTCCTGATTTTGCTTGGGCAGGATATTCTATTATAGCTGTTGAGACGAATTGCCCCGTCCGTGGCCTATGACATGATATGGCTTATTGACAAATTTTTTCCCTTCCTGCTTCACTGTTTCTAACAACATGGACATCAACAGCATCTCCTAAACTTATGATTCCAAAACTATAAAAATTTTACTGTTCATACTTGGTTTTCAAAACCAGAGATACAGGAAAGTGGGGAAAATATTTAAAATGGTTTTGTAGTTTCCCCTTATATCTGACCCACCATTTGGACATCCACTTCTTCTATATTGCAAAAGTTATCCACATTTTAGCAAATGTGGAATCCTTAATACAAACCAACCTGATCAAATTTCATTGGACTGTCTCCAAAGAGACATAAAATAAACAACAATAATTAGAGGTGGGCAAGACGGATCGACTCAATCGGAACTGCACAAATCGGCCCGGTTTCGTTTGATCTTCGGGCCGCCCGTTTGGTTTTTGGTTCCATAAAATTAGAACTAGTGATTTTCGACCCGGTTCTAGGTTCTTAAATATAAACCTAATAATCCATCGTTTATTATTATTTATTTCTTAAATGCAAACTTAATTAATTAATAAATTAAAATTAAACTCTGTATTGCTCAACCCTACTAATAATCCATCGGTTCCATTAGACAATCCGGGAAACAACCAAACCGTTCTATTTCCTGATCCTAGAAACTAAGAATTGATCCTTTGGCATCCAGTTCTTGATTTCTAAGTGGGACTAGATCGAACCGAGAACCGATCACACTAATAATAATAATAACTTTAGGTTTTCTTTATAATAATAATAATAATAGTCGTCTCTCACAGTTTCCTGATTTTGTATGATATTTATCATGTCACGAAGAAGACGACGACGCATTACAACTCGGAAGTTCAAGATTGTAGCTAAGTGGATCATTATTATTATTATTTTTAAAAAAGGCAATCTGAAGGGGAACAAATTCATGGCGTGCGTTGCTTCTTGTTCTTCACTCAGCTCTCTGTCCCTGCGACTTCGCTCCTCATCCAACAAGAAAGGTCATCGGCACAACTAAACCCCATCCAGTTTCATCGTTTTACCTTTGCTTTTTTGTTTATCCAGTCAAATTCAGAAACGAGATATAAACGCCATTGAAGCTCTCTTTAATGGGTTTTTCTCCAGACTATGAAGCAGGAAGAAGATCCTGTTTGCAGTGTTGCTTAAACGATAGGCAGCTCCAAGCACCGTAAATTTCTGGACTTCTGCCGCTTTTCTGCAGGCATTTTTATTCAACATTAACAGAAAAATAATTTCTTTTTTTTCATTTGGATTGTTACTGTCATTGGGTTTGTTCCGGCTTGCACATGCAATAACAGTGCGGAGCCAAGAGGAGAGAGATTGTGTTGCAGCTGGGTTTTGCTGCACTTTCGCTGCAGAGTCTTGCTTCAGATGCATTGGCTGAGACTGTGTTGCGTTATTCTTTTTGCCTTGGCAAATGTTTAGGATATGTGGTTGGATTTGAGGTCCTTATTGAGGTTCTTATTTGGACCCAATTGGGAGTTTCAGGTGTAAAAGAGGATTCGCAAATTTATGTGGATGATGTGAACAAGTTCAAGATATCAATTCCTCCAGGTGAAATGAAATGAACCATTAGTTCACAGCAAAGAATTTTTTTTTTTGTGCAGAATTTCTCATTTAATTTCGGATCTGTTATAGTTCATTTCACCTTTCTATTGGTTGATGTATTAGTATCCTGAAAGTTGAAGCCCTTGCTGAAGGGAATGAAATGGACATCAATGCCGGAAAACCCACCAAGTTATAATTTTCGCTGCACGATCTAAGTCATGAATGAGACAGCACCAATTTTGCTGAAATGCATCATAACGAAGGCAATTTGCTAGTTTATTCTGTCTCAATATCAAGACGCGATGCGCTGGAGATTTAGAATTGTTTCCATCTTCTTGCATAAAATCTTTATCATTTCAGCATTGTCGGCTTTACTTTTCTGCTCGTACTCTTTCTAGTAGATGAGATGAATGGTTTTTAATGTGATGACAGTTTGAAGTACTGAATCCTGTTTATTCAGATTGGCTGGTGGCTAATGGTGAGCCTAATGGATTCAAATCCGTTACTGCTTTCTATCCCAAAGAAGATTCAACCTCAAACAGTTATGTTTTACTCTGCTTCACAGTAGATTTCATCTCTCATCATCTGTGGTTCATATCTTCACTATTTTAAATCCTGATGATGGTCAAGTTGCATCTTGTTTCTCTTAGTCAGTGTAGCCATCACCGGTATTGGCCCAGACTTCACAAAATGGGATTTTTGGCAAAATTGACGCTTTTGCCTAGAAACTGGTAAACATCGTCTTCCAACTACTGAAAGCTCATTCATCTGCTACCCTTTTTTTTTTCTTCCTTGAAATGCTTCTAAATTTCTGCTAGCTGTTGTAGGTGAATGGTTTGGACAGAAGCTGGAAGAGGCCTCCTGCTGTGGCGGCTAAACTCATCGATTGCCGAGATGCCAATGGTAGTAGTCTCTCAACCATAACCTTCTCTAGCTAAACAAAACTCCCCTCCCCTTTCTCACACAAAAATATCGAGACCATCTACATCTGTATCTTGGCCTTCGCTCCTATACTTCTAGTGATGGACTTAATCTGAACCTATCTGTAGTGCATATCATCTCCCTGAAAGAATGGTTTTTGATCAGGTTCTATTACATCGAGTCTTCGCTTCAAAATCCCGGGGAGAGCCAGAGACACATATATTCAGCAATCGGGATGGCGTTCAATGGTTGGTACAACAGGCTGTATACAGTGACCGGACAGGTATGACGGTATTAGATCTCAGGGAATCGGATTTGCTATCTTCACGATTCATCCTTTTACTGGAACCCAAGGAACTAAATTATATGCTTTGTGTTCTTGTAGTTTGTGGAAGAGAAGTCCGAAGCATACGGATCGAAGATAGAACAGGTAAATTCATTCAACCCAAGAACTTTATAATCCAGACTACATCTCGCGCTTCGTCATAGATTCATAAACTAATTTCTTATCCAACGCTCGAACTGCAGGCAGTCGCTTCCTTCCGATTTACTTGAAATTGAAAGATGATGAAAGCAGGAATAGTTGTGCTCAAAGAGCCGTAGTTGATTTGGAGTTGTAACGCCATCCGTGTATTGCACACTCCTAACCATTTTAAGTCCACTGGATCCACCAGTGGCAAATTGTGTATTTTGTCAACAAGTAATGAACGAAAAATATGCAGCAATTAAGAACCGAAGAAAAAGTTATTTTTACGCGAGGATTAGAGGGCATTCACGAAACGGCGAGTATTGCCTTTTCAATTAGCGTGTTTTATAACATTACAACAGCCTGTCAAAGATGGTGATAATGTACTTTCATCCTTTGACAGGCTGTTGTAATGTTATAAAACACGCTAATTGAAAAGGCAATACTCGCCGTTTCGTGAATGCCCTCTAATCCTCGCGTAAAAATAACTTTTTCTTCGGTTCTTAATTGCTGCATATTTTCGTTCATTACTTTGACAAAATACACAATTGCCACTGGTGGATCCAGTGGACTTAAAATGGTTAGGAGTGTGCAATACACGGATGGCGTTACAACTCCAAATCAACTACGCGCTCTTTGAGCACAAACTATTCCTGCTTTCATCATCTTTCAATTTCAAGTAAATCGGAAGGAAGCGACTGCCTGCAGTTCGAGCGTGGATAAGAAATTAGTTTATGAATCTATGACGAAGCGCGAGATGTAGTCTGGATTATAAAGTTCTTGGGTCGAATGAATTTACCTGTTCTATCTTCGATCCGTATGCTTCGGACTTCTCTTCCACAAAACTACAAGAACACAAAGCATATAATTTAGTTCCTTGGGTTCCAGTAAAAGGATGAATCGTGAAGATAGCAAATCCGATTCCCCTGAGATCTAATACCGTCATACCTGTCCGGTCACTGTATACAGCCTGTTGTACCAACCATTGAACGCCATCCCGATTGCTGAATATATATGTCTCTGGCTCTCCCCGGGATTTTGAAGCGAAGACTCGATGTAATAGAACCCTGATCAAAAACCATTCTTCAGGGAGATGATATGCACTACAGATAGGTTCAGATTAAGTCCATCACTAGAAGTATAGGAGCGAAGGCCAAGATACAGATGTAGATGGTCTCGATATTTTTGTGTGAGAAAGGGGAGGGGTTTTGTTTAGCTAGAGAAGGTTATGGTTGAGAGACTACTACCATTGGCATCTCGGCAATCGATGAGTTTAGCCGCCACAGCAAGGAGGCCTCTTCCAGCTTCTGTCCAAACCATTCACCTACAACAGCTAGCAGAAATTTAGAAGCATTTCAAGGGAAGAAAAAAAAAAAGGTAGCAGATTGAATGAGCTTTCAGTAGTTGGAAGACGATGTTTACCAGTTTCTAGGCAAAAGCGTCAATTTTGCCAAAAATCCCATTTTTGTGAAGTCTGGGCCAATACCGGTGATGGCTACACTGACTAAGAGAAACAAGATGCAACTTGACCAATCATCAGGATTTAAAATAGTGAAGAGATGAACCACAGATGATGAGAGATGAAATCTACTGTGAAGCAGAGTAAAACATAACTGTTTGAGGTTGAATCTTCTTTGGATAGAAAGCAGTAACGGATTTGAATCCATTAGGCTCACCATTAGCCACCAGCCAATCTGAATAAACAGGATTCAGTACTTCAAACTGTCATCACATTAAAAACCATTCATCTCATCTACTAGAAAGAGTACGAGCAGAAAAGTAAAGCCGACAATGCTGAAATGATAAAGATTTTATGCAAGAAGATGGAACAATTCTAAATCTCCAGCGCATCGCGTCTTGATATTGAGACAGAATAAACTAGCAAATTGCCTTCGTTATGATGCATTCAGCAAAATTGGTGCTGTCTCATTCATGACTTAGATCGTGCAGCGAAAATTATAACTTGGTGGGTTTTCCGGCATTGATGTCCATTTCATTCCCTTCAGCAAGGGCTTCAACTTTCAGGATACTAATACATCAACCAATAGAAAGGTGAAATGAACTATAACAGATCCGAAATTAAATGAGAAATTCTGCACAAAAAAAAAAAATTCTTTGCTGTGAACTAATGGTTCATTTCATTCACCTGGAGGAATTGATATCTTGAACTTGTTCACATCATCCACATAAATTTGCGAATCCTCTTTTACACCTGAAACTCCCAATTGGGTCCAAATAAGAACCTCAATAAGGACCTCAAATCCAACCACATATCCTAAACATTTGCCAAGGCAAAAAGAATAACGCAACACAGTCTCAGCCAATGCATCTGAAGCAAGACTCTGCAGCGAAAGTGCAGCAAAACCCAGCTGCAACACAATCTCTCTCCTCTTGGCTCCGCACTGTTATTGCATGTGCAAGCCGGAACAAACCCAATGACAGTAACAATCCAAATGAAAAAAAAAGAAATATTTTTCTGTTAATGTTGAATAAAAATGCCTGCAGAAAAGCGGCAGAAGTCAGAAATTTACGGTGCTTGGAGCTGCCTATCGTTTAAGCAACACTGCAAACAGGATCTTCTTCCTGCTTCATAGTCTGGAGAAAAACCCATTAAAGAGAGCTTCAATGGCGTTTATATCTCGTTTCTGAATTTGACTGGATAAACAAAAAAGCAAAGGTAAAACGATGAAACTGGATGGGGTTAGTTGTGCCGATGACCTTTCTTGTTGGATGAGGAGCGAAGTCGCAGGGACAGAGAGCTGAGTGAAGAACAAGAAGCAACGCACGCCATGAATTTGTTCCCCTTCAGATTGCCTTTTTTTAAAAAATAATAATAATAATGATCCACTTAGCTACAATCTTGAACTTCCGAGTTGTAATGCGTCGTCGTCTTCTTCGTGACATGATAAATATCATACAAAATCAGGAAACTGTGAAGACGACTATTATTATTATTATTATAAAGAAAACCTAAAGTTATTATTATTATTAGGTGTGATCGGTTCTCGGTTCGATCTAGTCCCACTTAGAAATCAAGAACTGGATGCCAAAGGATCAATTCTTAGTTTCTAGGATCAGGAAATAGAACGGTTGGTTGTTTCCCGGATTGTCTAATGGAACCGATGGATTATTAGTAGGGTTGAGCAATACAGAGTTTAATTTTAATTTATTAATTAATTAAGTTTGCATTTAAGAAATAAATAATAATAAACGATGGATTATTAGGTTTATATTTAAGAACCTAGAACCGGGTCGAAAATCACTAGTTTAATTTTATGGAACCAAAAACCAAACGGGCGGCCCGAAGATCAAACGAAACCGGGCCGATTTGTGCAGTTCCGATTGAGTCGATCCGTCTTGCCCACCTCTAATTATTGTTGTTTATTTTATGTCTCTTTGGAGACAGTCCAATGAAATTTGATCAGGTTGGTTTGTATTAAGGATTCCACATTTGCTAAAATGTGGATAACTTTTGCAATATAGAAGAAGTGGATGTCCAAATGGTGGGTCAGATATAAGGGGAAAACTACAAAACCATTTTAAATATTTTCCCCACTTTCCTGTATCTCTGGTTTTGAAAACCAAGTATGAACAGTAAAATTTTTATAGTTTTGGAATCATAAGTTTAGGAGATGCTGTTGATGTCCATGTTGTCAGAAACAGTGAAGCAGGAAGGGAAAAAAAATTTGTCAATAAGCCATATCATGTCATAGGCCACGGACGGGGCAATTCGTCTCAACAGCTATAATAGAATATCCTGCCCAAGCAAAATCAGGAGGGTAATCGAGCCGAGTTCAGTCAGTACACTGTCAGATCATCACCTAGGTCGAGCTCGATTCAACTCGATTCATTTATAACTAACATAAAAAGCTCGACTTCGACAAGCCTGGGCATCGTGCAATTTGAAGTATCGAATTTTGCATTCATTTTTGTCGATGTTAACATATTTTTCTAAACAATAATGAAAGCTTGATTTTACGCTTAACGAGGTCCACAAGCCTATCAAACGGAGTATTCACAAGCTCAATCTTGACTCGACAAGATACTGAGTAACCCAAACTCGAGTTCAATTCGTAATTAGGCGAGTCGATCTCAAGTAGTCATCAAGCTGAATCCAAGCATACATGAGCATTGAAACCTGAAAAGAATGGAACAGCATGCTAGATAAACAGAACAGTCAAAACGGACATGACTATGCCAAATTCTGTAACAAGCGGAATTGGTACACACTCGATTCCAGCCTAGGAATGGCAACTCTCTGACCTTAAATGGCGAGAATGAGAATGATTCGCCCCGTTCCCACGTGATTCTATCCTCACATCCAAAAGAATTGAAATGTCATTCCGTGCACTATCATAAAATTTTGCATCCCCATCCTAGTTTGGCCTGGTTTCATTTACCAAGATTGATGCTCCATAAGGACTGATTTCATCATTTTCCCCCCATAAGCATCACAAGCTCACTCATTTGATAGCTGACTCCATTTAAAAGTGTCTTTATATGAAATCCCTTGCAAAGATAGAGATTAAGCTACATAGTCAAACTACAAGACTTGAAAGGAGGAACAGAGGATATGGGAAAGATTAGCACCTTGTCAAGGTATTCCTGAAGCATCTTGATACGGCCCATGTAGTCCTGGTGTTCCACACACAAAGTTACAGGCTTAGCATCAGCACCAGGACCATCAAACTGACGGGGTCCTGGATTTCTGTAGAGATCATCCATCAAGAATTTGACCGCATTCCGTTGCAGCAGCCTACACAGCCAGAACAGACTCGTACCATCACCAATATGTTGTACACACTTCTCTCTCGCACAAGGTAGGTTTGTCATATAACCAGGACAAATATTATTGTGTGTAAAAAGATGGAAAGATCGTTCAGGAAATCATTCTCCATGAACTTACTCGTATGCTTTGCCTTTCAAATCAACATTGGCCGGATGGATGGGAGGTTTACCAATAAATGAGGAATTGGGATTTTAGGCCCGGCGTTTGACAGTCATCATTGCCTGAAGTCGACAAGCAATTGAAGAAGTTGACAATACAAACTTCTCTGTAGAAATCCAAATTAACAAGCTCAAGATTCGCAAAGGTAATATGCAATTTGAGAGAACAGAAGAAGTCATACTGTTATGGGAGCAGCAACACAGCGCCACTTATTCACTGATTATTTAGATTAGTTACAGAGGCCATGTATCCATTCAAACCAGCAGCCAGTATATGGTAGCAAATGTGCCCCAAAACCTGAATTGAAATAAATCTTAGTTACGGAAAAGGCATTACTGAATGCAGTAATGCAACTGTTAGAAAGGAACATACATAGGCATAATCACAGTCGAACTTCGACGGTAAGGACCCCCTAGCTTGATAGCCAAAAAAGTGGCATATAGCGTTGAACTTTTTCCCCTTGTATGTTCCTTCTTTCTGTAAGCACCAAACGACAATGACAGAGCATTTCAACTTAAAAGAAGCGCGCCCTTAATAGGACAACATAAAAGTGTCAAAGTAAGAACTGGGAAAAAGGACTTAATGGAGGTTGCAGATTCAAGTATCTTCTTTGTTCGCTCAGAAGATAAAAAGAAACAGTGCTCATGGGGAACTAGGTGCAGAGTTTGATGTTCGCCTAAGGATGCTGAATACTGAGTCCATTGTATTGAACCTTGGTGAAACATGCAGCAGCAATTATGATAGAACCAGCAGCAGAATAGTTTTCCAGCATGATCATATACTGCTTGACAAAAGATTTAAACACATGACTCAATACTCTTTTTCTCGAAACAAAGAGGGATGAATCTCCCCAGCTAAGCTAAATAAAAGGAGAACATGGATAGTTTCGTCCTTGCTTGAAGAAATCATTATCTGAGTTATAATTCATGTTTCGTCAAAAAGATAGAAAGTGATTAATGAAGTTTGGAGAAAGGCACCAAGTATTCATTGTGCAGAATGAACATGCCAAACTTATTCAAGGCAACGTCGTGGCATACCATCCGCTTGTTCATTTCTGCCTCCACGAGATGAGCTAGCAGTCTTCTCTGTCTCAATCTAGGATAAATGGGAAAAAGATTCCTCTCATTAGTCTCTAATAAAAAATGCTTTAAAATTCACGTAAAATTTAACTTCAGTGACCTATCCAGTACCTGGGATGACTGTGCGGAGTCATCTGATTCAGGAACCGAAGTAGTACCTGGCAAAATTTTAGAATGCGTGACTGTCCTGAATAGATAAAGCATGAAAATACATCCAACCTGCTTCTTGATAAAGGGTGTAAAAATCAAAAGTGCTGATCAGCCCAAGGAGTAGAGTCAAGAGGAAATTATTTTTCTCACGGAACACCTTGCCTGAGCAATCCATGAAATTCTGCAAAGAACAAGCAACTGAGTGCTTCTTAAAATAGCAAATGGGAACACTCATTTCATTTTTTTGTACAGAGTGCAAAGACTGATGCATTACCTTCAAAAGAGAATAGCTTTCAGGAATACTCTCATGAACCCTTCTGGTATTAGGATAACCCCATGGTACTTATCTATTCAAAACATAAACTGAGGAACTTGCAAGTCGGAGAACAGCATCATCGTGATTATACATAAGTGGCTATTCTAGAGATTCTGAGATACATCTTGTTCTGCCCTAGCTTGAACAGCATCGCATAACTGCTTTGGCCAGGTCAAATAGAGTAAGCTTTGATGCATGCAACGTCTTCCCCCGAGAATTACCTTACATATGAAGGGATAAGAGGTAAACACAGATATTCATGACATCCTTCATCAACAGCAATGCTAGATCAGTGATTACTGACTTAGGAAAACCAAAAATAGCTAGGCGATGTATTGGGGTGAGACTGTAAAGTGCATTCCAGGGCCAATATGATGATGTTCGGCTTTCTTCCCATGAGCCAAATGAAATAATAGTACCGGAGAATATGAGGAAAAGAAAATATTTAAAAGGAGATGGCAAGATGTTTAGAAAGACAATGCAATTTTTAAAGACAAGATTATGGACGGGCAGAATAAATAGGCGTACATCTATTAGTGCAGGTGGACTACTGGCTAGAGATGCCTTCTGGGCCGGTGATGTGCTCTACAGGGGACAGCGATGCCATAGCATGCTCTTTGATAGAACAATATAAATTAGAGCAAAACATACTTGGAGCTTGACAATATTTGAATTTCAAGGTAGCTTATCAACTGCAATTCTGAAAGCTGCGATCCTTACCTTCTCTGCAGAAAAGAGCATCTGTGCAGGCCATTTGCTGATGGAGGGGTGCTGGGATTTACCTGGATACAACGAAATGAGAAGGAATTCTCAGAAATCATTATAAGCCGGAGGAACCTATTCTTCTCATGGCAGGCTATCCAGGATGCATCTCTTCAAGGCCATTTCTGCTCTCAGAATTTGCTTCCCGTTGCGCAGAATTTAAATTGGGCAAACTGTAACTTCCTTTCTTGCTGAGCAAGCAGATCACTTGCCTTGCAAGATTGTGGGCAATATCTTTTCGGGCTAAGGTAAGGAAGGCTAGCTGGGTTTTCAACCCAAATACATTACCCACAATAGAAGTAAACATAGATAATTAAAAAAAGAGATGTATAAAACCGCATTCAAGCTAAATTATTAATGGGGACCGAAAGTACAGATTTACAATATTAAGATGGCCTCCATTTTGAAAGTGTTGTTTCTTCATTCTAACTGATATATATTCCGTAACCTTTGAAACTCTTAAGACAAGGAAGATTGATAAACTCGAATGTACATCTGTAATATAAAACTTTACGGGGTTTGTTTTAATTAGTCTCTAAATTATGGGACGAAATTTTGTTTGTTTAAGTCTCTAAAAGTAGCTTTCTGCGTACTGTTACTTTCCCCCAAAATATTTTAAATGTATATATGTTGTAGATAGAAAACATAATTTTATATATTAATTATTTTAAATGAAACAAATTCATTTTTAAAAATATTTATTTTTTAAAATTTTTTCATTTTTTTATAAAATAAATTAAAGCCTTATTCTATTATTTGAAGAATCGATTTATAAATGTATACATGTCCATAATACATATATACCACACACACGCATCATGACCATGGATGTGAATGGTTATAAAAAATAAGCTTAGAAAGGCCCACAAACTAATAATTAGATCTTTTTTTTCAAATTGCATAGATTCAACTACTAGCTATCTTATAATTCCAACCAATGCTGGCAAGACAATCTTTGGTGGGCTGTCAAAGGCTATCGGTGTGGCCCCCAGCATTTCACCAGAAAATTGCAAGCGGTTTTCATTCGGCTGTGGCGATGTGCCAACCTTATTTGGACGGAGAGGAATCAATATCTTGTTCCGTAACCAGACCCTCTACTTTGCCGGCACTTGTATGAAACACTTGAGGCAAGTCGGTGAGGGGACAAGAGCCATGTCCCTCACGCCGATGTGCGGGATACGCGACGCAACAAGTAGGATCTGCTAGCGGAGTTGGGGTCTTCCTCTGACCTTTTTGGCTGACCAACTTATTGCTTGATGCTGGTCGTTATGGTTATTGTTTGCTACTCGTAGCCTTGTTTGTTGTTTGCTTATTCCTGTCTCGGTTCTGGTGTTGTTCGCTGATCAGGGATATATTTTCCTGTTTGTTCTGGCCTTGTTTTCTCTTGGGCTGCTTGTTTGTGTCTTGTAGTCTTTTCGCTTGTGGTCTGCTTCGGAGTCTGTTTTGTATTTTTTGTAGCTGGCAGCCGTGCCGCTAAGCAAGCCTGCCATCTGGCCACTGCATTGTCTGGAAGTTCGATGACGACGCCTTCGCCCCCCCCCACAACCCGCCCCCACCCGACATAAATTGTGTCGGCTTGGGTACAGAAGGTTTGTTTCGAGCTTAGGTTTGTGTTTTGTCTTGGGAAAGTTAATATAAAACATTGCTTAATCCTTGACTCGAAAAATAATTAACTACTTACTATCTTATTTCTATAAATCTAGCATCGCGAATAGTTATTTATATCTGAATATTTGGAATTAGATGATAAGGGCGGTCTTTCGCAAGCGATTTAATAGATTAGTTAGATATCATGTGGGCTGTAGATCGAGACTAGTTGAGCTTGATCTTTGTTTAGTCGAGTTTAGATGGCCTAACGCCATTAAATGCTCTAGAGTGTACTTGACTCGCGCAATACTAAGGGTCTCGCAATCTCAAACGAGTTATCAAAACTTATTGTGATATTGAGCTCCATCTTAGATGAGAAAATCTTTAGTATGAGATCTGAGGCTGCGAAGTTAAGTAATCTGCAAACTTTTTTCCTTTGCGAAAGTCGGATATACGCGGCTAATTTGCACAAAAGTTCTTGTATGTAAGCTGGCGTGTATGTTCCATAAGTTAGAACCGATTTCCTCTATTAGGCCAGAGACTGGCGGCTTGCAAGATTATGCTTTTGTAATACCATATTAGTATTATGGTCTTTAAAAAAAAACTCGTTATGAAATCCAATTAAATTTCTAACAGCTGTCGCTAAAAAGAAAAAATCTTAATGTCGGGCCGGTATGTCTGCGTTTGAATTTCGTTATAAAGGACTTTGGTATTCTTAAAATTAATTATCAACACTGTTAGGCACATGAGTCGGATAAATTATCACAACATCGATATATCACGGGCATCTTTGATTTTTGCATTAAGGGGGTGGCAAAATGGGCAGGGTAGGGGTCTAGGGAAGATGTCCAAGGACGACGCTAGAATAGGAATGCTAATTCTAACTATTTTTGGGTATCCAAATCGATAATAGCTCAGTACATTACGAAAAAATGAGTAAAAAAAACAAAGGAAAGGTTTGACCGGAATATACTCCGTTCGATAAGGTCTGGGGCCGCTTGCAAGCTTTTAGCATAGATTTTTCTTTTGGTCTTAATTTTTTTTTCCGAAGGATGTTAATTCTCTATCAATATTTCAAATAATTGACGGATTGTATAACTTATTGAGTCCTAAATTGGATTTGATGTTTCATCATAATAGAAAAGAAAATAGTTTGCGCTTGCTGCAACTTTAACAGCGGCGATAACCTTTTTATATGGAGACTATATTTACAACTTTCATGTAATGAAGTTTCATATATTTCAGGGGCGAACTTTATGAGAGGTTATCATTAAAATTAAATGAATCACGGCTTTGAATTTTCTATTTAGTTTTTTTTTAAAAAGGGGAGGAATTTATATTTCAGGTATGATTAGTTTATTTATTTAGTCAGCACAGATTTTCCAGGCAGTTCCATGGCAAATTCTAACGGCGCTTTATAGCATCTTCAGGCC